>JAVHYY010000238.1:0-66417 GCA_035221665.1 Okamejei kenojei | reverse complement strand
CCACAGCCTGCCCAGTTAGCCCCGGTACTGCTCAGCACAACTCCACGAACCTACCATACGCCAGCCGCAGAACCCATCCGCCCCCGCCGCCAGAATCCCCCCTAACGCCAGCCGCAGAACCCCTACGGCCAGCGATCAGCGCCATCGGCCACGACCCCCCGATACAGCCAACGTGCCACGCCCCCCCGATCAAGCCCCAACGACAGCCCGATCACACGGCCCCCCCAACGCCCAGCCCGGCTCAGCCAAACGCCAGCCGATCAGCCCAACGCCAGCCGATCAGCCCAACGCCAGCCGATCAGCCCAACGCCAGCCGATCAGCCCCAACCCAGCCCCGAAACCCTAACCACGAAACCCAAACTCCAGCTGTTATAGCCCAACGGCAGCAGCTAGACCCCAACACCAGCCGCTAAGCCCCCAACGCCAGCCGCTAAGCCAAGCCCAACGCCAGCCGCTAAGCCAAGCCCCAACGCCAGCCGCTAAGCCAAGCCCCAACGCCAGCCGCTAAGCCAAGCCCCAACGCCAGCCGCTAAGCCAAGCCCCAACGCCAGCCGCTAAGCCAGGCCCCAACGCCGGCCGCTAAGCCAAGCCCAACGCCAGCCGCTTAAGCCAAGCCCAACGCCCGCGTAAGCCAAGCCCAACGCAGCGCTAAGCCAAGCCCAACGCAGGCCGCTAAGTCATGGCTGCGGTACCCAGACGCGCTGGGGCTCTGGCTACAGCCGCTTGTTTCATTCGATGTTATCTATGCACCTCTTTTCATATATATTTTCTCATAACATCCAACTCATATATTACTAAACATACTATTCCTTCCTCCGCTCCCCCCCCAAGCAACCCACCACAAAAAGCTCCCCCCCCACAACGCCAGCCCGCCTTAACCTAAGCCAGGCCCCAACGCCCAGCCGCTTTCCTCCTCTACCTAAGCCAAAACTCCCCTTCTCTAAAGACCAGGTGGCCCCCACGCAGCCTGTTTTTTATTTTTTATTTTTTTTAGCCAGGCCCCACGCCAGACGCTCCTTCTCTCTCCCGCTTCCTAAGCCAGGCCCCCACGCCAAGCCGCCTCTCCTCCTCTCTAAACCAGGGCCCCAAACACCAGACCCGCACTAAAGCCATTAAGAGGGCGGCCCCAACGCCAGCGCCTCCGCTCCTCCCTAATGCCAGAGGCCCCCCCCACCCCCAACGCACAGGCCGCTCTGCTCCTGCCCTTGATACCGTCTTAGAGTGGGTACCCTGGTCTCCTACCCCCGCCTATGTAGGTGAGACCGCGCCTACAGGATACGCGCGGTGTGCAAGGATAAGAGGGGGGCCCCCCCCCCCCCCACCCCCAACGCCTGCCAGCCGCCCTAACTCCCCCCGCGCTTCGCTACCCTCCGTGGCTAACTAACGGCTTTCTTTTAACAGCGGATCCTGCGGCATGCGCAACAGCCGCGTCCAGCTCAAATCCCGTGGTAGCCGTGTTTTCTTGTAAGTTGAGGCTATCTGTTCTGTACCGCCGGACGCCGCTTCTTCCTCCCTTCTGTCCCGCTTCTTATTCTATTCTTAACTTTCTATCCTCTTAACCCCCTCCTTATAATATCGTAGACAGTCCCGTCTCAAAGAAAGGCCCCCCTCCCCCCAACCAACCGCCCCCAGCCGCCGCGACCGCGCGCTAAATCCCGCCTTAAGCGCTTTTAGCAAGGAGCTCTGGGGGCAGGCCCCACCCACCCCCAATCGCATGAACCAAGCGATGAAGACACGCAGTCGGTGGGAAGCCACCCAGCCTCTGTCTTCTCTTCCTTAACTCTCTCCTTATTCCGCTCTTAACCGCTCTCCTCCGACCGCCATAGCCAGCAGGGGGGGGCGGAAGAGAGGAGCCTTTACACCTCTACTTCTATACCCTAGCCGCCCTAACTACCTTCAGCCTCTTAAGAGCCAAGCAGGGCCCCCACCCAACGGCCAGCCGCATCTCCTAAGCCAAAGCCCCAACCGCCAGCCGCCCTATCTCCTAAGCCCTTCCGCTTCCTAAGCCAGGCCCCAAACCCCAACGCCCAGCGCCCTAAGCCAGGCCCCAACGCCACCGCTTCAGCCAGAGGGAGGCCCCCCCCAACGCCAGCCGCCGCCTGCCTTTCCATCTAAGCCAGGACCCAACGCCAGCCCGCCTAGCCAAAAAGCCCCAAACGCCCAGCGCTCTCCTAGCTAAGCCAGGCCCCAACGCCAGCGCTAGCCAGGGCCCCCAACGCCAGCCGCCTAAGCCAGGCCCCCAACGCCAGCCGCTACAGCCAAGCCCCCAACCCCAAACGGCCAGCCCGCCCTCTAAGCCAAGCCCCAACGCCAGCACGCCAAAGCTACCAAGCCCAACGGCTATAGGGTGATGTAGCCCGCTCAGCCAACGCCAGCCCCGATCAGCCCAACGCCAGCGATAGCCCAAACAGCCCGAAAACCCAAACACGAAACCCAAACTCCAGCTGTTTATAGCCCAACGGCAGCAGCTAACCCCCCTAATACACCACAGACCACGATAAGGCCCAAACGCCAGCCGCTAAGCCAGCCCAACGCCAGCCACTAAGCCAAGCCCCAACGCAGCCTCTATGCCAAGAGCCCCAACGCCGACGCTAAGCCTAAGCAAGCCCCAACGCAGCCGCTAGGCCCCAACGCCATCCGCTAAGCCCCAAGCCGCCGCTAAGCCCCAAATGCCAGCTGCTAAGCAGCCGCTAAAGCAGATCCAAACGCCAGCAGCTAAGCCCAAACGCCAGCCGCTAAGCCAAGCCAACGCAAGCCGATCAGCCCAACGCCAGCCGATCAGCCCCAACCCAGCCCCGAAACCCCAACCCCGAAACCCAAACTCCAGCTGTGATAGCCCAACGGCAGCAGCTAGACCCCAACGCCAGCCGCTCAGCCCCAACGCCAGCCGCTAAGCCCCAACGCCAGCAGCTAAGCCAGCCGCTAAGCCAAGCCCCAACGCCAGCAGCTAAGCCCCAACGCCAGCCGCTAAGCCAAGCCCCAACGCCAGCCGCTAAGCCAAGCCCCAACGCCAGCCGCTAAGCCAAGCCCCAACGCCAGCCGCTAAGCCCCAATGCCAGCCGCTAAGACCCAACGCCAGCCGCTAAGCCAAGCCCCAAAGCCAGCCGCTAAGCCAATCCCCAACGCCAGCCACAACCAACGCCAAATTCGAAACCCCAACGCCAGCCGCTAAGCCCCAACGCCAGCCGCTAAGCCAAGCCCCAACGCCAGCCACTAAACAAAGCCCCAACGCCAGCCGCTTAGCCCCAACGCCAAAGTCGGAACCCCAACGCCAGCCGCAGAACCCCAACGCCAGCCGCAGAACCCCAACGCCAGCCGCAGAACCCCAACGCCAGCCGCAGAACCCCAACGCCAGCCGCAGAACCCCACCGCAGCGCAGACCCCAACGCCAGCCGCAGAACCAACGCAAGCGCAGAACCCCAACGCCGGGGGGCCAGCCGCAGAACCCCGCCAGCCGCAGAAACCCCAAGCCAGCCGCAGAACCCCAACGCCAGCCGCAGAACCCCAACGCCAGCCGCAGAACCCCAACGCCAGCCGCAGAACCCCAACGCCAGCCGCAGAACCCCAACGCCAGCCGCAGAACCCCAACGCCAGCCGCAGAACCCCAACGCCAGCCGCAGAACCCCAACGCCAGCCGCAGAACCCCAACGCCAGCCGCAGAACCCCAACGCCAGCCGCAGAACCCCAACGCCAGCCGCAGAAAGCCCAACGCCAGCCGCCAGAAGCCCAAACGCCCCGCCGCCAGACGCCCAACGACAGCCGCAGAAACAACGCCAGCGCCAGAAGCCCAACGCGCCGCAGGAAGCCCAACGCCAGCCGCCGAAGCCCAACGCAGCCGCGAAGCCAACGCAGCGCAGAAGCCCTACGCCAGCCGCGAAGCCAACGCCAAGGCCGGCGAAGGCCCAACGCAGCGGAATAACCCTACGCCAAGGCCGCTGCCCAACGCCAGCCGCAGCCCAACGCCAATGGCCGATAGCCATCGCCAGCCGCAGAACCCAACGCCAGCGCAGCCAGCCGCCACAGCAGAAGCCCAACCGCCAGCGAGCAGCAACGCCAGCCGATCAGCCAACGATCAGCCCAGGCCGATCAGCCCACGCAGCCGATCAGCCCAACGCCAGCCGACTCAGCCCAACGGCCAGCCAGCCAACTCAGCCCGGATAAGCCACCGCCAGCGAATCAGCCCAACGCAAAGGCCGATCAGCCCACGCCAGCCGATCACCCAAACGCCCAAACGATCAGCCAGCACACGATCAGCCCAACCGGCCACCACCCCAACGCCAGCCGATCAGCCCAACGCCAGCCCACACACAACCCACCCCGAAACCCCAACCCACGAAACGAAACCCAAACCTCCAGCTGTTTATAGCCCAACGGCAGCAGCTAGTACCAACACCAGCCGCTAGGAGCCCCCAACGCACAGCCGCCGCCCCCAAGCCCAAAACGCCCCAACAGCCCCACCGCCAGCCGCTAAGCAAAGCCCCAACGCCAGCCAAGCCCCAATCCCAGCGCTAAGCAAGCACCAACGCCAGCCGCTAAGCAAGCCCCAACGCCAGCCGCTAAAGCCAATCCGCCAGCCGCTAGGCCCCCCAACGCCATCCGCTAAGCCAAGCCCCAACGCCAGCCGCTGCAGCCAGCCCCAACGCCGCCGCTAGGCCCCAACGCCAGCCGCTCCCAGCCGCTAAGCCCCCACGCACCGCTAAGCCAGCCCAACCCCCGCTAAGCCAGGCCCCAACGCCCGCCTCTCACGCCCCAACGCCAGCCGCTAAGCAAGACCCCAAGCCCAACGCCAGTCCCGAACGCCGCGCTAAGCCAGGCCCAACGCCAGCCGCTAAGCAGGCCCCGGCCCCAAGCCAGCCGCTCAGCCCCCGCCAACAAAGCCCCAACGCCAGCCGCTAAGCAAAGCCCCAACGCCAGCCGCAAAGCCCCAACGCCAGCCGCAAAGCCCCAACGCCAGCCGCAAAGCCCCAACGCCAGCCGCAAAGCCCCAACGCCAGCCGCAAAGCCCCGTCAACTCGAAACCACGCCAGCCGTGAAACCCCAACGCCAGCCGCGAAACCCCAACGCCAGCCGCGAAACCCCAACGCCAGCCGCGAAACCCCAACGCCAGCCGCGAAACCCCAAAGCCAGCCGCGAAACCCCAAAGCCAGCCGCTAAATACCAACGCCAGCCGCTAAATACCAACACCAACTGTGATACCCCAACGACAGCCGCTAAGCCCCAACGCCGGCCCAACGCAGCCACGATGCGAGAGAGATCTTGCGATGGACATGTCGCTATTGTTCGCCTATCTTGGGACATTGATAGCCATCAGATCTACGCGAAACCGAGTATGCCGATGCAATGTGATGGCGATGGTGGCATTGGCAGATTTGCAGGTGACGCAGGGCTGGGTGACTGTGAGCTGTGGGAAGGATGCTATGAACTGAGGGTGACCACAGGCTACGTACCCACTGGTGGTGCAACTCGAGTGTGGAAGTTTCACCTACAGGCCTTCAGTGATTAACTAATTATGTATACACAGTAATTAATACATGATGTGTGGGATAGAACTAGAGTACAGGTGATCGGTGGTCGGTGTGGACTCGGTGGGCCGAAGGGCCTTTTTCCCCCATAGGTCACCCAATGTTTTCTATCCAGAGATGCTGGCTGCTCCATGGAATTCCCCCGCACTATTAAAACATGGAATAGTCTTCACCCTACCATAGGTACCAACCAGACGCAACTACATTTAAGGTAGCTTTATTTTTCCCAAGAACCCTTTTTTGCTTAAGTCCAAGTCAAGAGTCAAGAGAGTTTTGTCATGCGTCCCAGATAGGGCAATGAAAATCTTGCTTGCTGCAGCACAACAGAATATGTAAACATAATACAGAACAGGAGATAAAGGTTCAGTGTGTCTATATACTATAGACCATATATATACACGATAAATAAACAGATAAAATGCAATATGCTGTTATTTTTCCAGAGTTTGGTTTGGTGGTGGGGGCAAAGCCCCAACGCCGCCCTCCCTGGGCGGCTGCCCGTCCGCCCGGCCCAACACGTCCTTCTGCCCCACACTCACTCACTCCCGGCGCCGCCGCCGATGTCGATGATCCCCGGCCGCCGCTGCCCGTCCGCTCGGCCCAGCATCGGGGTGGAGGAGCCTCGGCCGTTCGTCAGCCGGTCGGTGCCGCCACCGATTCCCCGGTAGTTTCCAGTCTCCGCCGAGGGAGGGAGGGAAGGCGGGCGCGGCCCCGGCGGGTGGAGCCGGTCCCAACCTGCAGCGGCGGGTGAGGCGAGGCGAGGCCCGTTCGTGCCTCAGCCGCCCGCCCGCCCGCCACACGGCCGCCGCGGCCTCCTGCCCACAGACACTAGAGGAGATCCTCCTGTATCTTTGTCTCAACCAAGCGTGAGGGACGGGTTTTGCTGTCCAGAGGCACTGGTGCAACATTGCAGCTGAGGCGGCGGCAGCCTCGCAGACAGTGAGTGTGTGTGAGATGCATCTGCAGCCCCTCCCTGGCCCACAGTGAGCGCGCGCGCGCGGGCCCGGCGCCGAGTGAAGATCCTCCAGTGTCTCCGGCGCGGAGAGAGCGGCCCCGCCCCCAACCGCCAACCGCCAACCGCCAACCGCCGCCCAGCTGCCCCCCCCCCCGGCACGTGACGGGGCCAGTCCGGCTTCACCCGTCAACCGGCGCCGTTCCCACCCGGCACCCGGAATGGCCCCCTGTAGCGGGCTGAGGCAGAATTACCCCCCTCACATATATACCCCCTCACCTCGCCCCCCCCCCTACACATCCCCCCACATGCACTCCACCCTCACCACCCTTCACATCCCCCCACATGCACTCACACCCCCTCACCCCTCTCCCCCCCCCCCTACACGTCCCCCCACACGCACACGCACACCCCCCTCACTCTCTCCCCCTCCCCTCAGCACCATCCCCTCCCCCCCCCCTCCCCCTCGCCTACCCTCTCCCCCCCCTCTCCCCCCCACACTCACCCTCTCCCCCCCTACACATCCCCCCCACACACCCACCCCCACACACTCACCCCCCCTCACCCTCTCCCACACCCCTCCTCACACTCCCTCACCCTCTCCCCCCCTACACGTCCCCCCACATACACACACACACACACACAACCCTCACACTCACCCCCCACACACTCACCCCCACACACTCACCCCCCCTCACCCTCTCCCCCACACCCCCTCCTCACACTCCTCACCCTCTCCCCCCCTACACGCCCCCCCCACACACACACACCCCTCACACTCACCCCCCACACACTCACCCCCCCTCACCCTCTCCCCTACACATCCCCCACACATACTCACACCCCTCACCCTCACCCCCCCCTCACCCTCACCCCCCTCACCTTCTCCCCACTACACATCCCCCCACACACACTCCACCCTCACCCCTCCTACACATCCCCCCACACACACACTCACCCCCCCTCACACTCACCCCCCTCACACTCACCCCCCCCCCCCCCACGCTCACCCCCCCCCCCCCCCTCACACTCGCCCCCATAACTTTCTTAAAAATTAAGAGAACTGAAAGAAATTTTATAGATTGAAGCATTCTGAAACAAATATGAAACAATCTTTGGTACACAAAAGGCTGGAGAAACTCAGCGGATGCAGCAGCATCTAAGGAGCGAAGGAGATAGGCGACGTTTCGGGTCGAGACCCTTCTTCAGACCAGATGAAACAATCTTACTTGGATGACCTGAAATTAAAGCATATAATTAGTTAGTTACCCAATTGTAGCTAATTACAAAATTCAATTACTAGATCTAAACATCTATCCATTTCTTAAGAAAATATTTAAAAAATTTAAAAAGCCTGTGACCAAATAACATTCACACAAGAATTCACAATATAACATGATTTTTAAATCTCATTGTCATTAATTTATAGGCCAAATTGAAGGAATTTAGTGTTTAATGCCCGTAAATTAATGGCCATTTAAATCGGCTTGCGTGTGGGATTTTATGGAACGCGATGGATTGGAACGTTGCGGTTGCGGTGAATTTAAACCCCATATCGGCAGGAAAAATACTGCCGGTTCGTATGGGGAATAAATCACCGTTTCGCAACATGAAATTTGGATTAAGGTCATCTTAACAAGCAAGTTTATCTATCAAAATAAACGGATTTCCTTTACCTGTCCCCTACGTAAAATCTGTCCCGTTGTCGGCATTCACGGAATTAGAAGCTAATTTTTATTTTGCTGCAGCGCTGAAATAGTCGGACGATTTAAAAAAAAAAAAATTCACATACCGGCAGTCGGAACGAATCTTCAGAAAAAGCTTGCACTCCGCGAAAATATAATTCCGGAAGGCAGGGGAAAACCGCATTTTAACCCCCCCCCCACCCCCCCCCCCTCAAAGGCGCGCACATGGCCAGTGACAGAACTGCAGCGCCGCTAAAGTTAAGTTTTGTAACATACCTACATGGATGGGAAAAGTTTGGAGGGATATAGACCAAACGCAATGGTGTGGACAGCATCTCAGGCAAATAGTTATTTCACAGTTTTGGATTTGCCAGATTTCCAGAATCTGCAATTTGTTTTGCTTTACTCCCACCTGATTTGAAATCAATGAATGATGGCTCGCAGAATGATCCTGACCTGAAACGTTACCCAACCTTTTGCTGCAGAGATGCTTCCTGACCTGAGTTACTCCAGCGCTTTGGTAGAAACCAGCATCTGCAGTTCCTTGTTTCTACTAATGATGGTTAAGTTTTTTTATTCTCTTCAAGTTGTCTGATTTCATTTATTTCAACTTCCTTCCTGAGTCACCCTCTGTTTAAGTGCAGTGGTGGACTGGCCATTCTGAAAGGGACCCGTTCGTTAATCCCTATTCTTTGTTTCCTATCTGCCAACCAATTTTTAATCCACGTCTGCACTCTAC
Source organism: Okamejei kenojei (assembly GCA_035221665.1). Taxonomy (NCBI): domain Eukaryota; kingdom Metazoa; phylum Chordata; class Chondrichthyes; order Rajiformes; family Rajidae; genus Okamejei; species Okamejei kenojei. The sequence continues at coordinate 57,519 of JAVHYY010000238.1, read as the reverse complement.
CCCCTATACCATGTGCCCTGCCATGTGCAGGGAGGGTGAGAAGGATGGCAGCAGTGTGTCTCCCCGCCCCCTCCCTCTCTGGGCCAGCCGGCAAGGTGCCAGTGCCCAGTGCAGGGCTGCCCCTCACACTGTCTTTCTGTTTGCTTACAATTAATGCAGAAGATTCGCAGTGCTGGGGCTCAGGGTGGTGGTGCTACGGTTCGGATGTCCCGTCGCAGTCCCTGTCTGGCCACCAACGGCTACTACCAGACCCAAGACGACGCCTCCAGCAGCAGTGGCGGCTCCACCAAATCTGGCGCTCCCTCTTACAGGGAGATTCCCGTCAGTTACGTCTCTCTAACTCTCTCTTGTCACATTCCCCCCCTCCCCCTCCCTCTCGTTCTTTCCTCTCTAAGCTATGCTTCTTTCTAACAGTAAAGATGCAGCCTCCACCCTTGTACCTCACTCAGGGAGCTGTGTATCACAACTCCAATTCTCCCTCCCTCCCTCTCCTCCCCCAGCACCGCCTCCCAACTCCCAATCCTCCCCTCCCTCCCTCCCAATCCTCCCCTCCCTCTCTCCCATTCTCCATTTCCCCCCCTCCCCCCAACCCCAACTGAACCTTTCCCTACAGGAAAAAGTTCTAGACAAAAACTCAAGGAGAATTCCATCAGCCTCTTCTTTCCTGCTTGGAATCTCAGGTGGAGGGTGATCGGATGTAGGGTATCTTCCATAGGCCAAGGGCAGGGTTGCCGTGCCAATAAGTTGTTGATGAAGTCATTCGCTTGATGTGCTCATGAGGGATGTTGGAAGGAACATGAGCAGGGGCTGCCTGACCCACTGAGTTACTCCAGCACTTTGTGACTTTTTAGAAACCAGCATCTGCAGTTCCTTGAGGAGAGAGAGAGAGTCATGATATTCCTTCCCCGTGTGAAACAATCTTCTCCCCCACACCCTCCTTCCCAGCTCTGACAAGCGACTCTCTCCATCCCTCCCCCACCAAGTCGCAACAGCTTCTCATTTTCACTTAGCAAATGGCTAACAATGGCCAGTTTCCTTTATCATCATTACTTTTTTGCTTCTATTTCACAGTCCTGGTCTGCCTCTGTCCTAAATCATTGCCCTTTATCGTTTCTAGTTGCACAAGAAAAGGTCAAACAGCAAGAGGCTGGGACCTGTGCCTGGTGTCAAACATTCGCCGTCCAACAGTTCAGTCAACAGTCTGAGTAGCTACATCAGCAACATCAGCAATGTCAGCAACACCTCCAAGCGCTCTCAGCACTCTCTGCACCTCGACAGCAGCAGCGGCTGGCAGGAGCCCGTCGGTACGTGTCCGATGTGTCCGCAGGGACCATCACTCGGTGAGTCTGTCTGTCGTGTCGGTCCCTGGCCCCGCACAGGTGACCGCTCCACCCGGCGCCGGGGGCCCTGCGGACAGGGACAGCCCCTTGACTGTCTCCCCTTAAACACTGACCCACGGCAGCGCTGTCAGAGCCCAGGGGCGCTTCACCGCTGAATGAACTAACCGCACAAGAAGTATTGTACACGTTATTGACATTTGTAACTTTACAAAAACGACTTTTAAAGCCGCTTCCACTTGCCCTGTCTGTTAATGACATCACGATGGAATCCCGAATCTCATTGACATAAAATTTAAAACAAAATCTGTTTCATTCAAATTCTTCTGTTTTCATTCACAATAACGTCATACAGGGAATCTGAATCTCATTGACATTAAACATCGTGTGGGGTGGGGTGGGATAGGGTAGAGGTGAGGAGTGGGGGAGCAGGCAGGGAGAGGGGTTATGGAGGGAGGAAGGGAGTGACTGAGGGAGGGAGAGGTGATTGAGGGAGGAGGAGAGGGGAAAGAAGAGGGAAGGTGAAGATGCCTGGTGTGGGCCGAGCCTCGGGGCTGTAGCCGGGCCCGGGCTTTGGTCGCTGGGGAGTGGACGGACTGGGCCATGAGCTCGGCTCCTGGGCTGGGGTTCGAGCCGGTGTGGGGTCCGGGCGCTGCTGCTCCGGGCCCGAGGGGAGGGAGAGGAGCGGGACCTGGGGCAAGGACTAGGCAGCAGCCTCATCCTCTCCCTCCCATGGCTCCAGACCTGTCGACATTATTGTCTTAGATAGACACAAAATGCTGGAGTAACTCAACAGGACAGGCAGCATCTCTGAAGAGAAGGAATGGGTGACGTTTCTGGTCTAGATGCTTCTTCAGACAGATATCAGGGGAGTGGGAGGTACATAGATAAGGGAGTGTAAAGACAAGGACATCTATAAGTGTATAGATAAGGATATCTCCCAATCCCCTGACATCAGTCTGAAGAAGAATCTCGACAGGAAACGTCACCCTTTCCTTTGCTCCAGCGTTGCTGCCTGTCCCGCTGAGTTTATCCAGCATTTTGTGTCCATCTTTGGTGTAAACCAGCATCTGCAGTTCCTTCCTACACAAGCCACATGGGCAGGCCGGTGGGGGTGAGCAGAAGGGGTTGGGGGAGACGTGTAAAATCACAAAGGATAGTGAGTGAGGAGAAGGTGTGAGTAAGGACGACAAGGTCACAGTGTTGACGGTGCAGGTTTAAAAGGGTGGCACGATGGCTCAGTATAGAGTTGCTGCCTTACAGCGCTTGCAGCGTCAGAGACCAGAGTTCGATCCCGACTACAGGTGCTGTATTTACAGAGTTTGTATATTCTCCTCGAAGGTTTTCTCCGAGATCTTTTGTTTCCTCCCAAGCTCCAAAGACATACAGGCTTGTTGGTTAATTGGCTTTGTATAAATATAAAATTGTCCCAAGTGTGTGTAGGGTAGAGTTAATGTGCAGGGATTGCTGGTCGGTGTGGACTCGGTGGGTCGAAGGCTTGTTTCCGCGCTGTACCTAAACTCTAAAGTGATTGGAAACAACCAGTGCTGCCTCTGGGTTTCTTGGTTTTTGGTCACATTTGCTCTGAAACAGAGAAGGAAGCAGATCCGGTGAACCTCTCAAAGAAACTGGAGAAATTATGAAAATGGAATGGGTTTGCAGGCCAGTGGGGGAAGAGCGAGGGGCAGGGGGATTGGTCATTGTTCAAGCATTTGTGACTATCTTCCGTTCACGCAGCGGGTGCAGGTAGCCATGTGTTAGACACTTGATACAGCTAGTTGTAACTAGTCCCAAAGACGTGCGGATTTGTACGTTTATTGGCCTCTGTAAATTGTAAGGGAGTGGATGTGAAAATGAAGTAGCTTTAGGGTTATGGGGAGAAGGCGGGAGAATGGAGATGATGGGGAAAGATAAATCAGCCATGATTGAACAGTGTAGTAAATGATGGGCTGAATGGAAATTCTGCTCCTCGAACATATGAACTTATGAACATAGAATAGATATGTTATAAAACTTACCTACAGCAGCTCTGCAGTTCTGTCACTGGCCGTGTGCGCGACTTTGGTGCCTTTGAGGGGGGGGGGGGGGGGGGGGGGGCGAGGTTAAAATGCGGTTTTCCAATGCCTTCCGGAATTGTATTTTCTCGGAGTGTGAGCTTTTTCTGAAGATTCGTTCCGTCTGTTGGTCTGTGAATTTTTTTTTTTTTTAATCGTCCGACTACTTCAGCGCTGGAGTAAAATAAAAATTAGCTTCTAATGCCGTGAACGCTGACAATGGGGACGGATTTTATGTAGGGGACAGGTAAAGGAAATCAGTTTATTTTTACATATAAACTTGCTTGTTTGGATGACCTTAATCAACATTTCATGTTGCGAAACGGTGATTTATTCCCCTATACGAACCAGCAGTATTTTTCCTGCCGATATGGGGTTTAAATTCACCGCAACCGCAACGTTCCAATCCATCGCGTTCCATAAAATCCCACTCGCAAGCTGATTTAAATGGCCATTAATTTACGGGCATTAAACACTAAATTCTTTCAATTTGGCCTATGAATAAATAACAATGAGATTTTAAAATCATGTTATATTGTGAATTCTTGTGTGAATGTTATTTGGACACTTAGGCTTTTAAAAAAATGTTAATATTTTCTTAAGAAATGGATAGATGTTTAGATCTAGTAATTGAATTTTGTAATTAGCTACAATTGGGTAACTAACTGATTACAATGCTTTAATTTCAGGTCATTCAAGTAAGATTGTTTCATATTTGCTTCAATCTATAATAACTGAAAATGTCTTTCAGTTCTCTTAATTTTTAAGAAAGTTATGGGCTTTTGACTGTCCTCGATCATTACTTTTGAGTTAAGTCAATGGAAAAGCAATTGGGAACAAGATGCTAATTTCCGAGTATGAAAATGGCCATATTTTTTTTTAATACTGAAAATATGAAAGTGAATTAAGTGTCAAATTAAACTTATTTTTATGCTTTATCTGATGGGATAAATTGCAGACTTGATTTTTTAAATCTCAAAATTTTGTAACATTGCTACATAGAACTAGTATGAAAGGGAGATTGATGGTCAGCATGGACTCGATGGGCCAAGGCGCCTGAATCTTTTCTGTACCTCAGGTTTCGCTTTAGTATTGTTACATGTGCTGGCGTACAGTGAAAAGCTTTGTTTTGTAAGCTATCCAATCAAATCAGATAAAAAATATTCATCAATACAATCAAGCCAAATCAAGTTCAATAGGCAGAGCAAAGGGGAAGATACAGAGTGCAGAATATAGTTCTCAGCATTGTAGTGCTGCAGTTCAAGAGACTGTCCAATGTGCTCAATGGGGTGAAGGTGAATTGGACAGTACCCTAGTTTCATTAGTTCAAAAGTGATTGCGGAAGAATTAGGCATTCGGCCCATCAAGTCTACTTCGCCATTCAATCATGGCTGATCTATCTCTTTTTCCGAACCCCATTTCCTCCCCATAACTCCTGACACCCGTACTAATCAAGAATCTACCTATCTCTGCCTTAAAAATATCCATTCACGCACCCACAGCCTTCTGTGGCAATGAATTCCACAAATTCATCCCCATCTGACTGTAGAAATACCACCTTATTTCCTTCCTAAAGGAAATTCTTTTAATTCCAAGTCTATGACCTCGGGTCCTAGACTCTCCCACTAGTGGAAACATCCTCTCCACATCACAGTTTATGATCGTTCTATTAATCAGACAATTGGCCTGCCACATGCTGTATCCAGAGACTTGCTGTGTGTGTGGGTGCTCTCCCATCCCTACTGATGATGCCCATTTTTGTTGATTGCTGCCCACAAAATGCTCTGCCCCATCATCAGATCCCAGGAACCCAGGGCAATGGTGAGCAGGAGGGAACAGTGCTCTGAAACGAAGCTCTGCCGTGTATATTTCTGTAAACGGTTGCACAGCGGTAGAGTTGCTGCCTTACAGTGCCAGAGACCCGGGTTCCATCCCGACCACGGGCGCTGTCTGTATGGAGTTGGTACGTTCTCCCCGTGACCGCACGGGCTTTCTTTTTTTTTTGTTTTTATTAATATTTTTATTAGAAGCAATGTACAGTAGTATAAATCATGTATAACATAATACATTTCATGTACAACTTCTTGTTTTAAATTTAATAATAGAAACGTAACAAAAGCAAAAGAGGGAAAGAGAAAATTAAGTAAAATAGTGGTGATATTGATAGTTTGTGAAAGAATAGAGAGAAAGAACCCATAAAGATATAAAGAAAGAGAAAAAAAAGAACAAAATAAATAAAAAGTTAAAAAAAAAAGAAAACAAAACAGAAAAAAAAAGGGAAAAGGGATATACTTGCTTTGTATCTTTCCACACCCCTCACCCAGTTCTGAAACAGTTAATTTCCAGGGTTATGTGGCACCATATACTTGTAATAAGTCGATAAAAGGAGACCAAATCTTTAAGAATTGGTCTGATTTACCTGCTAGGATAAATCTCATATCTTCGAGATGTAACATTTCAGACATGTTTGAAATCCACATTTTAAGCATTTTTCCAGAATTTGAGTTTGTTTTTTTGCCGTTATCAAGCCATAGTTAAGGAGACAATTTCAAACCAAAGGCGGCTTTAGCGTTTTCAAACCAAAGGCGGCTTTAGCATTTTCAAACCAAAGGCGGGTTTGCTGTTTTCATACCAAATGCGGCTTTAGCGTTTTCTAACCAAAGGCGGCTTTAGAGTTTTGAAACCAAAGGCAGCTTTAGCGTTTTCAAACCTTAGGCAACTTTAGCGTTTTCAATCCAAAGGCAGCTTTAGCATTTTGAAACCAAAGGCAGCTTGAGCGTTTTGAAACCAAAGGCAGCTTTAGCATTTTGAAACCAAAGGCGGCTTTTGCGTTTTGAAATCAAAGGCGGCTTTTGCGTTTTGAAACCTAAAGGCCTAAAACATCGGGCCGCCGTAGCGGCGACTGTGGAGGCCTCAATAGGCCTGACTATGGGTGGACAAGGGGATGGGAACTGGACTTTGTGCCTTCCCCCACAGTGGGACCCATTGTGGGGGGATGTTTTTATGTTTATTGTTAATTCTTTAGTGCTGTGTCTTATCTTTATCTGTGTGCTGCATGGCAAGTCAAATTTCACTACACCAATTGGTGTATGTGACAATAATTGTCCTTTGGATTCTGTGGGCAATTGATGAGAATTTGTGAGGAACTAGTTTCAAGGAAAATTTGTGAAGGACTGGGATTCTCTGAGAGCTGGCAATGATTTGATGGGCTGAAATGGCCCATGTCATAAGGAAATATGAAGTATGGAAGGGACTTTTCGGCATTGCATATTTGTAACTTTGACGTGCGTGTTGTGACATAAGTAGCTGAGAGTAGAATTAAAAAGCCTCCAAACTTAAATAAGTTTTGTTTTTAATTTCTATTCCTAGATGTTGTTGCAGAAGGTGAAGGAAATGGAATCTGCTGTGGAAAGGTGCAGAGCTGAGCTGCGGCAGTTACCAGACTGCATCAACTGCTCACAACGATAGAGATAAATAACTAATTTATGGGCCTGTCCCACTTGGCGATTTTTTTTGATGACTGCCGGCATCATATCAGTGTCGCCAAAAGATTTTGAACATTTCAAAATCCAGCGGCAACAAAAAAAATGTTGCGACACTTGAAAAAACACCGTGAGCCATACGTCATCACGCCGCGTCACGCCACAAATTATTTGGTGTTGATGTTGTAGGCCACAGTATCTGCAGATGCATCAAGATGCCCCTGGGGTGTGGCACGGCAGCAGGTTTGCCTGTGGCTGAGCTGTGAGCAATATAACGCTGATGCTGTGTGTTTCCAGCCAGGAGTGGAGCAGCAGCAGACCCTTGGGGGTGTGGGGGAGGGGGGTGTTCGTCGGTTGCTACGTCAAACAGGTCAACTGACCCTTCGGCCCACCGAGTCCGTGCAGACCAGCGATCGTCCTTACACCGGTAGTCAGGATTGAACCCGGGTCTCTGGCGCTGTCAGGCCGTAGCTCTACTGCCGCACCACCGTGCCGCCTCTGCTCCTGCACTCTGATGGCTTGCTTTGTCCTGTATTGGACAGATTTTGTCTGGGCTACAGCCAGACATAAAAACAGTATTTTTCCACGAGCAGTAGCTCTACTCAACAGCCAAAAATCTGTTACCTCTTTTTACTCTGGTACTTTATTTCCACATGTTTAAATTATAATATTTTATTTTTAATTGTCTACTGTATATCATGGTTTTATCCTTGCAAGCAAAGCATCAAGGCAAGTTCGTGTATGTATACATACTTGGCTAATAAAATTATATTGATTATTATTATTATAAGTTGACAAATGAGCAGAAGCAGCTACTGACTGCACTGGCGCTGCTGGAGGAGCAGCTCAGCCAGACACGGCTGGAGCTGCAGGATGCACGTGTGGCACAGAAGGACATGGACTCCAGCATGCAAGCTTTGGAAAGCAGACTTAAAAGTATGACTGATGTCAGTTTTCCCAAATAGTTTTTTATTTAACTGTAAAAGGTCAAAACTTAGCACTTCTTCTGCCCGGAGATGAACAAAGAGATTGATGTGAAGAGGAAAGTGTGGAAAGTATCTTGCCCTCTTCCCTCCCCTTCTTTAACACTCAACTCCCACTCACCCCCTCCCTCTGTACTGTGTTCTTCACTTTCTCTCACTATCTCTCCTTTTTCCCCTCTGCTCCTTTTCCTGTGTTCATGACGTGGTCTCCTCTACATTGGAGAAACCAAACAGACGTTGGGCTTCTACTTTGCGGAGCACCTGTGTTCGACCCATGGGGCACTGCTGAGCATCCTGCTATCTCATTCAGACTCTTGGATGTGGGAATGACCAAACAGTCTGTGACTTCTTGCACTGTTGCAATGAGGCTCAAAGCAATCTTGAGGAATGGCATCTCACCTTCCATTTGGGCTCATGCCAGTCCTCTGGGCTCAAACTGAATTTGATCATCTTGGGTAACTTGATTCCCCTGTTAGTATCAGTTGTCCATTTGTGATAATTGGGTTGGCTTGTTTTTTAAAATCTCTATCCAAAAGTGGAGGGCATATCCATGCTGACCTGCCAGACATGTCTTGTCTGAAAAGCGTCTCCACCAGAAACGTCACCCATTCCTTTTCTCCAGAGATGCAGCCTGTCCCGTTGTCTATCTTCGGTTTAAACCAGCATCTGCCATTCCTTCCTAGACGTGTCTTCTTGCTCTGCATTTTGCAACTGCTACGATCTTTTGTCTATTTTTCTTATCACCTAACCGTTCCTATTCACTCCTTGACCAGATAACTTTGTGTGCAGCTTATCTCCATGGTCACCTGGTTTTACACTATCAGAGCCATCCACCCACCTGTGCAGCTTTACAAGTTTCTTTTGTCGCCTCCCCAATTCTGACAAAGGGTCTTTAACTTGAAACATGCATTCTGTTTCTCTGGCTACAGATGCAGCCTGACACGAGTGCACCCAGCATTTTGTTTTTCAGATTTATTCCATCTGCAGTTTTCACGAATTTATTCTAACTTTTTTTTCTGTATGACTGCCACCTTTCAGTCCATGTTAACACACTTCCTCCAATATCATAGGCTCTTCATTTTTTTGCAGCAGCCTCATATGTGGCAAATGCCTTTTGGAGATCTAAATGCTAACTACATTTACAGATAGACACTAAAAGCTGGAGTAACTCAGCGGGTCAGACAGCTTCTCTGGAGAAAACAAATAGAAAAGTCCTTTTCTATCTGAGCCGCTAAGTTACTCCAGCTTATTGTGTCTATCTTTGTTTAAACCAGTATTTGCAGTTCCTTCCTACTACATTTACAGGTTTCCCTTATCAACTCCCTATCACATCCTGTCAAGTTTTGTCGCACATGATTTTCAATAAACCATGTTGGCTACATTTGATTAGATGCAGCTTACCAAATGATTAGTTATTTCCTCTTGCGAACTATGAGTGCTGGATGAATTTGAATCATAGAGTGATACAGTGTGGAAACAGACCCTTCGGCCCAACTCGCCCTCACACGCCAACATGTCCCATCTACACTGGTCCCACCTGCCTGCGTTTGGTCCATATCCCACGAAACCTGTTCTATCTATGTATCTGTCAATTGACCGATAGTTCCCACCTTCTGTTTTACGTGCTGGGAGGCCAGGTGAATCTCGCTCACAGCCTCTTCTACTGCTGGTCCAGGTGCCCAGTAAATGCGAGTTCTGCTTCCAACAACCATTCAGGCAGTGAACCCTTGGCCCACTGTACTAATTGCATCAAACCCTTGTGCCAATTGAATTACATTTCCAACTTTGTGTAGGAAAAATGGTTACCTTGTTTACTCCGAATGGACCAGTCAGAATATCATAACCTTATGTGTAGGAAGGAACTGCAGATTACACCGCAGGTAGACATCAGCGAGACAGGCAGCATCTCGGGGGGGGGGGGGGGGGGGGGTGGGGGGGGGAGGGGTGGGGGGGAGGGGTGGGGGGAATAGATGACGTTTCGGGTCGAGATGTCTGAAGAAGGGTCTCAATGCGAAACATGATCCATTCCTTCTCTCCAGAGATGCTGCCTGTCCTACTGAGTTACTCCAGCATTTTGTTTTTTTTTCTATAATATTATAACCACTCAAACAATCTACCTGCTGCAGTTCCTGGTGACTCTCTCCTTGCAACCTTTCTTCTGCAGTCCTGCCAATGTTGTAAACCTTTCTTGTGCCTCGCTAGTGCACTCCCATCAATCCCGTAGGGAGGCAACCAGAATCCACACAATGTTACAGGTATGGCTGAGCTAACGTTTTCCACAGTTCCAAGATGACTGTCCCACTACCTTCAAAGATTCATCAACAAGCTCTCCAAAGATAGACACAAAATGCTGGAGTAACTCATCGGGATTGACAGGATCTCTGGTCCGCTGAGTAACTCCAGCATTTTGTGTCTATCTTCAGTGTAAGCCATCATCTGCATTTCCTTCCTACACAACGTTTGCCAAGATCTTTCTGTTCCCCACCATGGTTCAGTATCCTTTCAGCTATAATGTATTCCCTTGCCTTGTCTCCCTCACCAAAGGATCAACAATTGTAAAATAATGTTTTTTTTAAGATGACGAAGATACTACTTTGCATTGATTTCAATGTCTACAAGGAGGAGCACTAACTTTCTGGAGCGCTAGTATGGGTGTTGTGGGCTGAAGGGACTGGTTTCCAGTGAGCTAGTATGGACATTGTGGGCCGAATGTATTCTTGGGCTGGCAGCTCAGTCTCTCAAGCCTGGTGTGCTGGCAGCTCACTCATTCACGGCTGATGGGCAGGCAGTTGAGTCGAGGCTATTCCTTGACTTTGCATTTCAAGCAGAGTGCAGGCCACCAAATTTAAATGACGTTTCCTACCATTTCAAGCAGGGTGCAAGGCCACCAAATTCAAATGCAGTTTCATACCATTTCAAGCAGGGAGCAAGGCCACCAAATTCAAATGCAGTTTCCTACCAATTCAAGCAGGGTGCAAGGCCTCAAAATTCAAAAGCAGTTTCATACCATTTCAAACAGGGTGCAAAGCCACCAATTTCAAAAGCAGTTTCCTACCATTTCAAGCAGGGTGCAAAGCCACCAAATTCACAAGTAGTTTCCTACCATTTCAAGCAGGGTGCAAAGCCACCAAGGTGAGCTTGAGCTTGAGCTCGACCTCGACCTCGACCTCGACCTCGACCTCACCCTCCCCCATCTTGCAGAGACTGAGCCATGCCCACACTTCCGGGTTTTATGGTCCCTTCCCTTCCAACGAGAAGGGGCGTGGCCTCCATGGCAGTGATTGACAAATCTCAACATTTTTTAAACACAGATAACTCTTTTATTTTTCATCGATGGGAAAAATCCTCTTGTCCTGCGCAGCAGAGGGGGACTCTGAGTAAGATGGCTAAAAATCACAAGCGTAAGTGGTGGCGTTTTTTCTAAAATCAATATGCAGTGTAAACAGGAAGTGGTCAAGATAAGACTTTTAATTATATAGATATGCAGTTAATGAAATTGGGGCATGTCTTGCTCTACGTTCCATCAATTCAGCACTTTCACTTGCAATGTGTCAATGAACACCACATCCTTAAACAGTGCTCCCATGGAGTGGCTGAGAGTCCCTCAGTGTCTAGTGGTGGCCGGACCTTAGACCAAGGCCACTCCTCCACAGCCTCTGCGGTGACTGCACTGAGCTTCAGTATGTCCCTCACACCACATACTCTCGCACCCTGGAATGTGCCAGTCGGCAGCAATTCATTTACCCACATCCTATGCGGGAAGATCAATTTTTTGGCAGACCAAAGTGAGTCTTCCGCTGAGATAATGATCTTCCAGCAGCAGTTGACATTTATTGTGTTGTGCGTCCCTGTGAACAGCTCATAGATCATTGATGCACAACTGCTCAGGATGAACCATGACAAGAGCCCTTGCATTCTTCTTCTGACCTCCCTGTCAAACACCCAGTGCATAAGGAGGTGAATGTTGTCCACACCACAACCATCTCAATGGCAGCGTGCAGTGGGGTGCTTTTCTGACCGAGCAGGCAGGGTCTGACTGGGAGGGCTCCTCACACTACTGTTGGCGAGTTCCTCTGTCTGCTTGGGGAGCCATCTGATGGGATCCATCGAGTCCTTCTCCCATAGTGCCTGTAGCTCGTTCTACCTTGATCACTTGTGGTCAAGGGTAGTTTTCTTCAGGAACCTTTCTGTGAAGGACAGGTAGTGAGGCAATGTCAAACTGAATGGAACATTGCAGAAGTCTACACCAGCCAACATGTCCCAGCTACACTAGTCCCACCTGTCTGCGTTTGACCCATATCCCTTCAAACCTGTCCTATCCAGGTCAATGTACTTTAATAATTATTGACCTGATCACATAATCCTGCCGCCTTCTATGCAGTATACGTGGGCTCTCCATTGCTCACTTTTATTACACCTTGCTAATTCCAGATTATGGGAATGGATAAGAGGGATTATTTTGTGGGAACTGTTGAAGGGAGCATTGCCCGTTTGGTTTCTGTATGTGTGTGGGCTCTGCACTCTATTGCACTACTGCCCCCTTCTTATCCCAGATTATTGTTATTTTTTCCTTTGGTAGGAAGTGAAAAGCATTGTGGAGCAAGCCCTGAAACTGTACAGCGCTGACAGGGTTGGATTGGTGGATTATGCACTGGAATCTGCTGGTAAGTATCAGACAAAAGCCCGGGCCAAGTAAAACTCTGAATGTAACGGACTGAAAGGGTGTTGTGTGGGCTAGCACTTTAGTCATGTTTGACTTGCTCCCGAGGAATGGGGTGCTCTTTCACACTGGGCAATATGTCCTGAATAGGCAAGTACAACTCTATGCTCACAGTACAGATTTCACCAGAACTGCTGAGGTTCACACTGCTGAATGTTAATTTAACTTGTAACTGCTTGATGTCGCGCCAGCCACAACTCATTTAAAGGCCGAGTCATCAGTGGGATGGCCTTGCCCTGGGGAACCATCGGCCATCTTCATTCTGTCCACTGCCCCACCATCCCTGCAAACACATTGGTTAATCTCTTGTGCACTCTCTCCGAAGCATCATGCCTTTCTGAGGGCAAGGCAGCCAGGACTGCACTAATCCAGCTGTGGCCAAGCATGTGTTTTACAAAATTGCCCAGCAGTTCTTTGCTCTTGTACCCTGAGCCATTATTTATCAAGTACAGGAGTTTTTAAACAACATCCTAAACTTCCTTCTTTCACTAAACTAGCCACATATATCACCCACGTGTGTAAGAAGGATGTGAAGGTCTGATAAAGGGTCTCACGCATTCCAGAGACACTGTTGTTTCTTCATTCCTTTTAGAATTGTGCCCTCTAGTTTACATTGCCTTATTCCTCCTCCCAAAATGAAATATTTCACATTTCAACCTGTTCAAACCCAATTCTGTATTTGCCTCCAATTCCATGAATATCCCCAGTTCATAGTATCATCTGCAAATCTGGAACTACAAGTCATTTAATGCGTGTGAAGAAGAGGTGGGTCTTATTCTGCCCTCTGGCCAATTTTACAACTTACAATTAACCTACAAACCTGTACATCTTTGGAGTGTGGGAGGATACCAGAGCACCCAGAGAAAACCCATGCAGTCACAGGGGGAATGTACAAACTCTGTACAGAAAGCACCCGTAGTCAGGATCGAACCCAAGTCTCTGGTGCTGTCAGGCATGAGGTCTACCGATCCGTCACTGTGCTGCCCTGATTTAATTGCTCCCCACTTCTGTTGGTTAGCCAGTTTTATTCCTTGAAGCAAAGTTTACGTTGCAGAGAAAGTGAGAACAAAATAGATAGACTGGAGACCAGGAGACATTTGAGATGAATGTCGATACCAGCTGGATCGGTGGAGATGCAACTAGTGGCAGACAAATGAAATCTTAAACACCTGTAGAAGTGCAAGAAAAAAAGACAAGCTCATGGTTTGAAATGTGAATAGAAGCTTGGTTCTTCTCAAGCTAACATTGGACTTAATTGGAATTGTGTAGAAAGCTGAAGATCTACTTTAGGTTTCAGCCATCTACAGAATCACCAGGATGCTGCCTGGATTAGACAGAATGCTAGAATAGAATATTAGCTATAAGGGGAGGTTGGTCAAACGGAATGTTTTTGCTGGAGCGTCAGGGGCTGAGACGAGACCTGATAGAAGTATATAAAATGATGAGAGATATATAGATGGAGTATGCAGTCTTTTCCCCAGGGTGGAAATGTCAAATACGCAAGGGCATAGAGTTAAGGTGAGAGGGGGGAAGTTTAAAGGAGATGTGTGAGGCAAGTTGTAGGTGTGCTGTCAGGGGAGGTGGTGGAAGCAGACACAATAGTAATCTTTAAAAGGCATTTGGACAGATACATGTACAGACAGGGAGTAGAGGGATGCCGACCATATCCAGTCAGATGGGATGAGTTAGGCTGACATCATGGTCGGTGCAGACACAGTGGGACAAAAGGGCCTGTTCCTGCGATGTAAATATATGTTCCACAATATATGAAAAATTTATGTTCTACATGATAAATTGTCCTTTCTGGTTAGTCTCTAAACTAGGTCAGATGTAATGCTATTTGGCTTTATATAATTGAGAAAAAGAACCTATGCCAACAGCAGTCATTTGTTGCACATGTTCCCAGCAAACTGCCCACAAATAACAATATTTTTATATCTTGGTCAGCAGGTAGAAGTTTTGCTTCCATTTTATGTTACAGAAATCTTTCTCATTGTATTTAATTTTTTGCAAAAATAGCTCCTTGTTTATTATAGTTGTATTGAATGGAAAAATGATGAGAGCAAGTAAATGATTGAGATTTCGGAGGGTACTTATCCAACCACTGCCAGCTGGTGGCCATTCAGCTGTGCATTTAAAGTTTCAGCTGGATTCTGTGCTCCAATCTGTTGGACATTGTATGAAAATTAGCTTTCAACTTTACTTAAACAATTGCGATTGTAACATTAAATTATTTCTGCAGTTGTGTTGGATGTGTTGAGTTCTTGGACAAATTGGAAAATTCTTCTTAGTGGTCAACACTCAAGCAAAAACTTTCCAATCCCTCTGCCAGAGTTTTGCAGTTCTCTGCAAACCTGCATATTTCTTGAAGGATTCATGATTAACTTTGCGCATTCAGTGATATAATAATGATTATTTTTTTCTCTTGTTAGGTGGCAGTGCTCAGAGACGTTAGAGACCAAGACTATTCTTAGTCTGTTTGGCATTCCACTGTGGTACCAATCTCACTCACCCAGAGCTGTCATTCAGGTATATAATCCTTGTACTGCTGCTCCCTTCTGTCTTGAAAGCAGAGACCTTTGAATACTCTCCTAGAGGCAGAAAGGTACAGGGACGCTATAGGTCCACAACTTCAAGATTTGCTGTTGGGTGTATCACAACTAGTGGGTGTCTTCTGCTTTCCCCAGGTTTATGTGAAACATAGTCTGTCTGCATAGCAGTTCTTCCCAGTCAGAAGAATCCAAGGTATTGATATATATGTCGAAACAAATCATGCATTGGCCTACCATGCGTGCTTGTTCAGTACCACAGTTGTGGGATATGGAATAGAAACATGGAAATTATGAATAGGAGTAAGCAATGTGGCCCTTCAAGCCCACTCAACCCCTCAGTGTGATCATGGCTGATCATCCAACTTGAGTGCCAGTTGGGGGACTCCCCATACCTTTTTCCCTATACCTCTTGGCCCCTCTAGCTACAAGAACAATATTTAACTCATGCGTATATTCAACAATATGATTTCAATTGCATTCCATGATAGAGAATTCCTCTGGTTCACCACTCTGGATGAAGAGATTTCTCCCCCTCTGGACATGACCTCGCTTTATCTTCGCACTGTGATCCTGGTCCTGAAACCCCAGCATCAGGAACATCTTACCTCTAATATTCCAGTCCTGTTAGGACTTCTACATTTTGTAGGTTTCTATAAAATTATCATTCCTTCCAAACTCCAGTGAATATTGACCAGATTGCTCTTCATACGTCAGCCCTGCCATCCCTACAGTTAATCTGCTGCACTTTTGATGTGCTCCCTCCATAGCAAAAATATCCTTCCTTAAGGAAATGTGGGCTCCTTCCATCTGCTTTAACCAAACTCTGACGCTTTCTGCTGCCCATTCCTCTCACCTGGATGTAGATTGCCAGTGTGTTTGTCAAATCATCAATTGAGTTCAGATTTTTTTAATCCACATGGAGTCATATAGCACAGAAACAGGCCCTTTGTGCCCAACTCGTCCACCTCAACCATCTAGCACACGTACAACTAATCCCGTTTGCCAGCATTTGCCTGTAGCTTACAGAGGTGCCTAAGTCCAGAGGGTTGAGGTTTTAAAGCAAAGAAAGATTTAGAGGAAATTGAAGAAAGCATATTTTGGGTTGGATTTGATCGCACTGCCCGAGACGGAGGTCCTGCTGGTTCAGGTACTTGTCCTGATACTTTGTAAATGGTGTGAGAGTATCTGTCTTGGGGGCTGTGTGTTAAAAATGTCTCAGTAACTCCTGTTTTCTGCAATAACTTAATAATTGTCACACCATGAACCAAAAGCAGCAATGGGCTCTGCTGGAAAATTGTAGCGCGTTTTCTCATTGTGCAGGGTTGAGGTAAATTGGCAGAAAACATTGAGGGATCGAGACTGCAGATTCCTGCCATAGCAACCCCCACCCCAACAACCCATCCCTGTTCCCAAAATAACCCTTGACACCCGTTCTAATCAAGAATAGGTCTATCTCTGCCTTAAAAATATCCACTGACTTGGCCTCCACAACCCTCTGTGGCAATGAAGTTCCTCTTCACCTCATTTCTAAAGGCGCACTCTTTAATTCAGAGCCTATGACCTCTGGTCATAGACTCTCCCACCAGTGGAAACATCCTTTCCACATCCGCTCTATGCCTTTCATTATTCTGTAAGTATCTTCGTATCCTCACGTGGATCGTGTCCAAAAATCAAAATCTTTGCTGTCCCTTTAGGAAGAATCAGTGTTCTGTTGAAAAGAAGGCGGATAATTGTGGGTAGAGAATTGTGGGCGGCACAGTGGTAGAGTTGTTGCCTAACAGCGCTTGCAGCCCCAGAGACCCCGGTTCGATCCCAACTATGGGTGCTGTCTGTACGGAGTTTGTACGTTCTCCCCGTGACCTGCGTGAGTTTTCTCCTAGATCTTCGGTTTCCTCCCACTCTCCAAAGACATACAGGTTTGTAGGTTAATTGGCTTGGTAAATGTAAAACAAAATTGTCCCGCATGTGTGTAGGATAGTGTTAATATTTCCTGTTTCCGCACTGTATCTCTAAACTAAACTGAGAATCTTTCCTAATTTTTTTGTTCTTGTTCTGTCTTGCAGCCGGAGTTTCAACCTGGGAACTGTTGGCCTAAAGGCTCCCAAGGCTTTGTCGTCATTGAGCTTGCTGTCCAGATCTGGCCAACAGCCCTTATCCTAGAGCACATTCCAAGATCAATTTCTCCGCGTGGATCAATTAGAATTGCCCCTCAAGACTTCTCTGTTTATGTGAGTGAAACATATAGAATATGAGTGAATGTTTGGGAACCATGGTGTTTGTGTGGAGCATGCTGCTGAACATGGCAAGGCTTTCTTGGACATTGGATTCCATGTTCAGGTTCCCGAGTGGTTTCACAATCGACGTCAATAGCATTAACATGTTCTGTTAAAAATGAGCAAATTCCATTTCAGTCCAGAACAATAATCCCTCAAATAGAAGGCCCTCTAATATAATCTTCAATCTTCCATACTACACAAGTTGCTCATACTGGTGTTTGAACTGTGAGTCTGGGTTGTCACTGTCTTCACTGAGTTTTGTCACTTTATTGCACAATCCTCAACACTGCTAACCACAAAAGCATCATACAGTGATGAAGCAACTTTACAACCAATAGATGAGATTAAAGTTAACACTATCCTACACATGCTAGGGACAATTTTTATGCCAAGTGCTTTCCTGAGTTGGGGTGAACAATTCGTCAGTGGTATTCTCTCAGGATTGAGGATGACTTGCTTCCACTCTAGTTCTGTGGGTATAGAGGTGCCTGATGAGGCCCCTGTGGGCTACCACTCTCATCTTCTCCCACAGATGAGAGTTGATGCTACACATGCAGGACATCGTTTCATTCTGTTTGATTGTGTACAGACTCACTTCATGTGCTAAATGAGGTGATGACATTTTTCCAATTGACTTTTGGGCAACTACTTTATGACTTTATATATTCAACCAAGCTTTCTCCCAGGCGAGGGTGAAAGTCCTGCTTTCACCAGGCTGGTATAATTGTTGGGGTGTGGAGAGTAATTTTCTGTGTGCAAAGCTTGCTAATTTCTACTTGTTCACGGGGCTTGGATGATGAAAATCCAGCCGAAGGGATCCTATTGGGACAGTACACGTACAACGAGGAAGGGGATTCAATCCGGACGTTTGAGGTGCAGGTATGTGAATAAAGGATCATTGATTCTTTGCTGGAACAATCCTATAACCTTGACCTTTTCCTGCAAGCTTTTATTTTCCTATGCCTCAAATATTTATCTTTCTTTTACAAAAATATACTTTGCGATATAGTAACTATTAACCAAAATCTGGCTTGTGCCAATATTTGACAGCTAACTCACTGGTGTTTGAACTGTGATTCTGAGTTTTGGTGCTGACTTCACCCATGTTTTAGTTTAGCTGAGAGATACAATGCTGAAACAGGCCCTTAGTCCGCACTGACCAGCGATCCCGCACACTCACACTATCAATAGATAATAGGTGCAGGAGTAGGCCATTCAGCTCTTCAAGCCAGCACTGCCAGTCAATGTGATCATGGCTGATCATCCACAATCAGTACCCCGTACCTGCCTTATCCCCATATCTGCTGACTCCGCTATTTCAAGCGCCCTATCTAGCTCTCTTGAAAGTTTCCAGCGAACCGCCCTCTGAGGCAGAGAATTCCACAGACTCACAAGACGAGGGACAATTTACATGTATATCAAGCCAATTAACCTACAAACCTGTATTTGGTGTGGAAGGAAACCGAAGATCTCGGACAAACCCACGGGGAGAATGTACAAACTCTGGAACCCGGAGTTGTAAGGCAGCAACTCTACCGCTGCGCCTCCGTGCCACCATTTTCTCACTTAAAACATATTTGCTTCAGGCAAAGGCTTCATAGAATGCCAAGCTGATTCATTCCAGTAAAGGAGATCAAGATGGCAAAGATCAATCACATGATCCAGGAGCCACCAGTGAGTGAATGGAGATGAACTCTAGTGAAGGCAATTAACGCTTGACATTCTGGCACGGTGCTGGTTTCATGCAGTGTCTTGAAATCCCGTTTACTCTGGAAACTGCAGTATTTACTGTGATTGTCCCCGTGGTGCAGCTGATGTGGTCTCCGCGTTGGTCTTTGCAGGGTGTTGTCGTTCTTTCTTCTTTTGGGGCATTGCCACCGACGTTCAACCAAGTTGATCATGCCCAGGATACTGCGTCATAAAGAACATACTTTTTTTGGGTTTCTTCCAACCATTTTTCTGCATGATATTTCATCTGCATGTCCCTGCTCAATCATTTAACCTGTCATTATGCAAAGAAGCCTCTCCTAATCCTGTTCAGCTCACACAGACACTCTGCTTTGGTTAGCAAACTTCTATACATTTTGATCCCTTCGTCCAAATTATTAATGGGACTTAGTTGGACTTTCTGAGAGTCTAAATACACACCATCTTACCCCTGCTAGTTAAACCTTAAAAAAACTTGAATGGATTTGTCATATATTTGTCATTGAAAATCAATCTTGACCCTACCCAGACTATGTATTTGAAGCATCATGTTACTGCTTCTGTATTAATAGATTGCATTATTTCCCATAACTCTAATATGCAGATTGATCTGTAACTTTCCATTTTTTTTTGATCTCCCTCCTTTCTGGAATTTGCTACCTTCTGTTTTGTGGGAAATGTTCTACAATTTATGGAATTTTGAAAGATGACAACCACTGTTGCTATAACCATCTTTCAAAATATTAAGATGCAGTTTGTCCAGCCATGGAGATTTATCATCTTTAGTTACTTTATTCTCCCCAATGCTTTTTTGTTTTACTAATGCTAATTTCCCCGGGGTCCTTCATTCTGGATGTATTGTTCTCCACAATTTCTTTCCACATTCACAATGCAACACTGGTTGGAACCTAAGGTAGGCCCTGTACTGGCCTCTTGATCCCCAAGATCTAACCCCAATCATTCTTGTTCCTGCGCCACTGATCAGCTAAGACTTACAACGGAAGCCCCATTGTAGATTCCTGTCCAATCCCCTTCCCCCAATCTTCCTGGCAGCTGATTCCTTCTCAACTGACCAGATTTGCAGCCCCCTTCAGTAATGCTCATGGGTCTTGGCTGTAAGATCTGCCAGGCACGGAAATCGCTATCAAAGCATGGGGGCCGCGGGGGGACACATTTTCTTGGCGGCCGCGCGCACTCTCACTCACACACGCACACTCACATTCACACTCACACACACTCACACGCACTCACACGCTCACTCACACTCTCACTCACACACACGCGAGGCTTCGGAGGCTTCAGCCGTGGGCGCTGTGGAGACCTACTGTCAAAATAAACTTAAGCGAGAGAGGTGGCGGAGCGAGCACTCGGTGCTGGTGCTCAGTCTGTTCAGCAGCAAGAGTGAGATCAATATCTTGCTAATGGGGAAAAAAAGACTCCGTACAGACAGCACCCGGAGTCAGGATCTAAACCCGTGTCCCTGGCGCTGTGAGGCAGCAGCAACACGCGGGCTGAGTGGCCTCTCTCTCTGTGTACCTGCCAGCTCCGCCTTCCAGATAGAGAACCACATACCTGGCGGTGACCCGGTCCTGGTTCCCTCTGCTCATTGGGCGCCAACTCCACGCTGCACCGAATCACCCCCGGGTCAAGCGGCGCGCTGGGCTGGAGGAGAGAGCGAGATGCATTAGTGCGAATCAGCCCGTTCACGGGGTCTTTCATCGGCCGGCGGAGGCTTGATCACCGGGAGCCTTGATCGCCTCGATGCAGCAGTTTGATTTTAAGCAGCGACGGACGCTGAAAGGCCACGCGAATGGGCCAATTCAGCCACTAGAAAGCAGCTGATGAAGTCTGGATGACAAAACATGGGGGGGATTGTCCCCCACCTCTCAAAGCACGAGTCCCCCCTGTACCCCCCAGGATTTCCGCCCCTGCTCCAAGGGATCAGATGGACTGTCAGTAAGTTCTCTCACATGTGTCTTTTGCTGAAGATTAAATATGTTTGGCAAGTATGTCAGGAGTTTTGTGATTTGCAAATAGTGCATTGTGTAAGAAGGAAATGTTGATGCTGCAGATGCTTTATGCCAAAGATGAACACAAAATGCAGGAGTAACTCAGTGGGACAGGCAGCATCTTTGGAGCGAGGAATGGGAGGCGTTTCAGTTTGAGCCCCTTCTTCAGACTCGTATTATCGCAAATTCAGTTCAGTTCAGTTCATTTATTTATTGTCATTCGATAAAAACATGCTTCCACATGAATCATGAACGAAATTTGTACTCTGGTCCGAGCAGCGTAATTGTGCAGTAAGACATCAATAAAGTACAGTAAAGACAATAAATTCTAACATATAAAAACCTTCCACAATAAATCTAAATAATAATGAGCCTATGAATAAATAGTAAAAAGTAAAAAGCAGCATGGTTGAAAGACAGCAGCATGATAATGTCCATAGCAGCAGCAGTAGCGGCAGACAGTTCACTGAGGTAGTGAGGGTTCAGTCACGGCCTCGGGGAAGAAGCTGGCTTTTAGCCTTGTTGTCCTGGCCTTTATGCTGCGCAGCCTTCTCCCTGAGGGGAGGTGGGCAAAGAGTCCATTAGCCGGGCGGGTGGGGTCCTTCATGATGTTTGAGGCTCTGCTCTTGCACCTGCTGATGTAAATGTCCTCAATGGCAGGGAGGCAGTTATTTGTGAATTTTTGGGGCAGATTTGACCACCCTCTGCAACACCTTCCTGTCAGCAGCAGAGCAGTTTCTGTACCACGCTGTGATACACGATGTGAGGACGCACTCCACCACACACCTGTAAAATGATGTCAGGACTAGGGTGCTGAGGCCAGCACGCTTCAGCTTCCTCAAGAAGTAAAGGTGTTGGTGGGCTTTTTTAATGATGCTAGCCGTGTTGCAGGTCCAGGTGAGGTCGTCAGAAATGTGCACCCCCAGATATTTAAAACTGGACACCATCTCCACAGTTTCTCCTCCGATGTAGAGGAGGGGAGGGGGGGGGGGGGGGGGTGTAGCCGCCTTTTCTGAAGTCCATAATCACCTCCTTTGTCTTCCCCACGTTGATGTAGAGGTTGTTTACTTTACACCAGACTTTAAGTTCTCCCACCTCCTGTCTGTTGCCAGACTCGTCATTGTGGGAGATTAATCCCACCACGGCCGTGTCATCTTCACAATATGACTGTTCGGGTGTTTGGCTGAACAGCCATAAGTGAGAAGAGTGTAGAGCAGGGGGCTCAGGACACATCCCTGTGGGGAGCTGGTTTTGAGGGTAATGGGGGGGGGGGGGGGGGGGGGATGAGACACCGTAGATTGTAACAGACTGTGGCCTGTTGGTCAGGAAGTCCAGTACCCAGTTGCACATGGATGGTTTAAGTCCAAGCAGCAGCATTTTGTTGACTAAAGTCTGCGGAATGATGGTATTGAAGGCAGAACTAAAGTTCAAGAAGAGCAATGTGACATATGTACTCCTGTAGTCCAGATGAGTGAGGGCTGAGTGAATAGAAACATAGAAACATAGAAATTAGGTGCAGGAGTAGGCCATTCAGCCCTTCGAGCCTGCACCGCCATTCAATATGATCATGGCTGATCATCCAACTCAGTATCCCGTACCTGCCTTCTCTCCATACCCCCTGATCCCCTTAGCCACAAGGGCCACATCCAACTCACTCTTAAATATAGCCAATGAACTGGCCTCAACTACCCTCTGTGGCAGAGAGTTCCAGAGACTCACCACTCTCTGTGTGAAAAAAGTCTTTCTCATCTCGGTCCTAAAGGATTTCCCCCTTATCCTTAAGCTGTGACCCCTTGTCCTGGACTTCCCCAACATCGGGAACAATCTTCCTGCATCTAGCCTGTCCAACCCCTTAAGAATTTTGTAAGTTTCTATAAGATCCCCTCTCAATCTCCTAAATTCCAGAGAGTATAAACCGAGTCTATCCAGTCTTTCTTCATAAGACAGTCCTGACATCCCAGGAATCAGTCTGGTGAACCTTCTCTGCACTCCCTCTATGGCAATAATGTCCTTCCTCAGATTTGGAGACCAAAACTGTACGCAATACTCCAGGTGTGGTCTCACCAAGACCCTGTACAACTGAAGTAGAACCTCCCTGCTCCTGTACTCAAATCCTTTTGCTATGAAAGCTAACATACCATTCGCTTTTTTCACTGCCTGCTGCACCTGCATGCCTACTTTCAATGACTGGTGTACCATGACACCCAGGTCTCGCTGCATCTCCCCTTTTCCTAATCGGCCACCATTTAAATAATAGTCTGCTTTCCTGTTTTTGCCACCAAAGTGGATAACCTCACATTTATCCACATTATACTGCATCTGCCAAACATTTGCCCACTCACCCAGCCTATCCAAGTCACCTTGCAGTCTCCTAGCATCCTCCTCACAGCTAACACTGCCCCCCAGCTTGGTGTCATCTGCAAACTTGGAGATATTGCCTTCAATTCCCTCATCCAGATCATTAATATATATTGTAAATAGCTGGGGTCCCAGCACTGAGCCCTGCGGTACCCCACTAGTTACTGCCTGCCATTGTGAAAAGGACCCGTTTACTCCTACTCTTTGCTTCCTGTTTGCCAGCCAGTTCTCTATCCACATCAATACTGAACCCCTAATACCGTATGCTTTAAGTTTGTATACTAATCTCTTATGTGGGACCTTGTCGAAAGCCTTCTGGAAGTCCAGATATACCACATCCACTGGTTCTCCCTTATCCACGCTACTAGTTACATCCTCGAAAAATTCCACAAGATTCGTCAGACATGATTTACCTTTCGTAAATCCATGCTGACTTTGTCCAATGATTCCACCACTTTCCAAATGTGCTGCTATCCCATCTTTAATAACTGACTCTAGCAGTTTCCCCACTACCGATGTTAGACTAACTGGTCTATAATTCCCCGTTTTCTCTCTCCCTCCCTTCTTAAAAAGAGGGGTTACATTTGCTACCCGCCAATCCTCAGGAACTACTCCAGAATCTAAAGAGTTTTGAAAGATTATCACTAATGCATCCACTATTTCCTGAGCTACTTCCTTAAGTACTCTGGGATGCAGCCTATCTGGCCCTGGGGATTTATCGGCCTTTAATCTATTCAATTTACCCAACACCACTTCCCGACTGACTTGGATTTCACTCAATTCCTCCTTTGACCCACAGTCCCCTGCTATTTCAGGCAGATTATTTATGTCTTCCTTAGTGAAGACGGAACCAAAGTAGTTATTCAATTGGTCCGCCATATCCTTGTTCCCCATGATCAACTCACCTGTTTCTGACTGCAAGGGACCTACATTTGTTTTAACTCACCTCTTTCTCTTCACATATCTATAAAAACTTTTGCAGTCAGTTTTTATGTTCCCTGCCAGTTTTCTTTCATAATCTATTTTTCCTTTCCTAATTAAGCCCTTTGTCCTCCTCTGCTGGTCTCTGAATTTCTCCCAGTCCTCTGGTATGCTGCTTTTTCTGGGTACTTTGTACGCATCATCCTTTGCTTTGATACTATCCCTGATTTCCCTTGTTATCCACGGATGCACTACCTTCCCCGATTTATTCTTTTGCCAAACGGATGAACAATTTTTGTAGTTCATCCATGCAGTCTTTAAATGTCTTCCATTGTATATCCACCGTCAACCCTTTTAGAATTAATTGCCAGTCAATCTTGGCCAATTCACGTCTCATACCCTCAAAGTTACCTTTCTTTAAGTTCAGAACCATTGTTTCTGAATTAACAATGTCACTCTCCATCCTAATGAAGAACTCAACCATATTATGGTCACTCTTGCCCAAGGGGGCACGTACAACAAGACGGCTAATTACCCCTTCCTCATTACTCAAAACCCAGTCTAAAATAGCCTGCTCTCTCGTTGGTTCCTCTACATGTTGATTTAGATAACTATCCCGCATACATTCCAAAAAATTCTCTTCCTCAGCACCCCTGCCAATTTGATTAACCCAATCTATATGTAGATTGAAGTCACCCATTATAACTGTTTTGCCTTTGTCGCACGCATTTCTAATTTCCTGTATGATACCATCCCCAACTTCTCTGCTACTGTTAGGTGGCCTGTACACGACACCCACCAGCGTTTTCTGCCCCTTAGTGTTTTGTAGCTCTACCCATACCGATTCCACATCCTCCAAGCTAATGTCCTTCCTTTCCATTGCGTTAATCTCCTCTCTAACCAGCAACGCTACCCCACCTCCTTTTCCTTTCTCTCTATCCCTCCTGAATATTGAATATCCCTGGATGTTCAGCTCCCAGCCTACTTCACCCTGGAGCCATGTCTCCGTGATCCCAACTATATCATAATCATTAATATCTATCTGCACGTTCAACTCGTCCACCTTATTACGAATACTCCTTGCATTGAGACACAAAGCCTTCAGGCTTGTCTTTACAACGCACTTACCCCTTATACAATTTTGCTGAAAAGTGGCCCTTTTTGATTTTTGCCCTGGTTTTGTCTGCCTGCCACTTTTACTTTTCACCTTGCTACCTAATGCTTCTACCCTCATTTTACACCCTCCTGCCTCTCTGCTCTTGTACCCATTCCCCTGCCACATTAGTTTAAATCCTCCCCGACAGCACTAGCAAACACTCCCCCAAGAACATTGGTTCCATTCCATTCCAGGTGCAAACCGTCCTGTTTGTACCGGTCCCACCTCCCCCAGAACTGGTCCCAGTGCCCTAAAAATTTGAATCCCTTCCCCTTGCACCACTTTTCAAGCCACGTATTCATTTGCATTATCCTCCTATTTCTACTCTGACTGGCCCGTGGTACTGGTAGTAATCCGGAGATTACTACCTTTGAGGTCCTACTTTTAAGTTTATCTCCTAGCTCCCTAAATTCACCTTGTAGGACCTCATCCCTTTTTTTACCTATATCGTTGGTGCCAACATGCACCACGACAACTGGCTGTTCACCCTCCCCCTCCAGAATGTTCTGCAGCCGTTCAGTGACATCCCTGACCTTTGCACCAGGGAGGCAACATACCATCCTGGAGTCTCGTTTGCGGCCGCAGAAACGCCTATCTATTCCCCTGACAATTGAATCCCCTATTACTATTGCCCTTCCCCTCTTTTTTCCCCCCTCATGTGCTGCAGAGCCACCCATGGTGCCATGAACCTGGCTGCTGCTGCATTCCCCTGATGAGCCATCTCCCTCAACAGTATCCAAAATGGTATACCTGTTTAGGAGGGAGATGACCGCAGGGGACTCCTGCACTCCCTGCCTGCTGCTTTGCTGGCTATTGGCCACCCGATCCCTTTCTGTCCTCTTACCTTTTGCCTGCGGTGTGACCAACTCACTGTACGTGCTATCCACGACTTTCTCCGCATCGTGGATGCTCCAGTATGAATCCAGCCGCAGTTCCAATCGTTCAATGCGGTCTGCCAGGAGCTGCAGCTGGACACACTTCCTGCAAATGTAGTCACCAGGGACACCGACCATCTCCCTGATCTCCCACATGTTGCAGGCTGAACAAACCACGGGGCCAATCTCTACTGCCATACCTTACTCCCAAATTACACTGTATTAAATATTAAAAAAACACAAAAACTTATCCTTTAAACTTTACTACTAAATACTGAATCCTTAACTCCCAGAATCCCTCACTCCCAGAAGGCAGAAATGTAAAATTGTAAACCCGGGGTTGCACCCAATCAGCTGCTTCCTCGGGTCCTCTTCCGCCAATCAACGGCTTCCTCAAAAAAAAACCCACTTCTCCAAATGGAACGTTATGGATTTGGGTAAGCCTCTGCAAAAAACAAGCCCCGCGCTCGATTTTTATCCTTACCGGTCGGGTGTCGCTCCTCCCCCTCCTCCTCTTCTTCCAACGGCTCCTGTGGGCCTCTGCAAAAAACAAGCCCCGCGCTCGATTTTTAACCTTACCGGTCGGGTGTCGCTCCTCCCCCTCCTCCTCTTCTTCCAACGGCTCCTGTGGGCCTCTGCAAAAAACAAGCCCCGCGCTCGATTTTTATCCTTACCGGTCTGTGGGTGTCGCTCGGTCGCTCCTCCCCCTCCTCCTCTTCTTCCAACGGCTCCTGTGGGCCTCTGCAAAAAACAAGCCCCGCGCTCGATTTTTAACCTTACCGGTCGGGTGTCGCTCCTCCCCCTCCTCCTCTTCTTCCAACGGCTCCTGTGGGCCTCTGCAAAAAACAAGCCCCGCGCTCGATTTTTAATGAGGGATGAGATTGCATCAGATGTAGACCGGTTCTCCCTGTAGGGTACTGATGAGGGTCCACATTGATGTTAATGCTGCCTTTTATGTGGACCAGAACCAGCCTTACAAAGCATTTTGTGATTATCAGGGTGAGAGCCACCGGACGGTAATCACTCAAGCCTGACACCACTGTTTCATGCAGGCAGAGAACCTCCACGTACACCAGCGGACCCACACCGGTGAGAGGCCGTACAAATGTCCTGACTGCGGGAAGACCTTTGCACGGGCAAGGACCCTCCACGATCACCAGCGGACCCACACTGGAGAGAGGCCGTACAAATGTCCTGACTGCTGGAAGGCCTTTGCACGGGCAGGGAACCTCCACTGACACCAGCGGACCCACACCGGAGAGAAGCCGTACAAATGTCCTGACTGCGGGAAGAGCTTTTCTTATCTCTCTCAGCAGAAAGCTCACACCTGCCTTGAAACGTGCCCCATGTGCGGGAATGTGTTTAAAGACTCAGCAGCTTTCACTGTTCTCCGGAGAGCCTGTGTTGAACAGTAACACAGAGAAAGGTCACCAATTTACAGTGTTATAATTTCCTTTATATTATTTCATTTTATATTATTTCGCACTCTGCAGCATTGCATCAATACACGTGGCTCATGCAAGCTGTTTCCCCGAGTCTGTGTCCGATGCGCTTGCAACGTGGTCCCTTGCTCCTCCGGCCACCGTGAGGTTCCTGCGGTGGGCGACGAGTGTGTGTGTGTGTGTGTATGGGACCCCGGTGAATGTGGGCGGGAGGGAGGGGGAGAGCAGTGTCAGGAAATGGAGGGAAGACACAAGGAACTACAGATGCTGGATTGCAAATAAAAACACAGAGCGCTGGAGTAACGCAGCGGGTCTGGCAGCATCTGTGGAGGACATGGATAGGCGATAAAAGAACGTCCTTTAATTCTGAGGCTATGACCTCTAGTACTAGACTCTCCCAGGTATTCCTGTGGTAGGTTAGATGGGAAAATATCAACAATAATATTGGATGAATATAAAAGGTTCATTTGTATTTTGCGCTGAGTATTGAGTTTCATGCCCCAAGCCAGGAAACTCGTGATGCTGTGTTTCCGACTCCTCGCTCTCTGCCCAATGCCTGGCGCCTTGAATTGCCCATTGGGTTAAAGGAAATGATCAATTAATTGATTACATGTAATACCGAAAAGAAAGTGTCCGTGCAATAAATACCGACTCCCTGCAGACTGAACGGGAAGCCGAGGGCAGTTTGTTCACAGTCTGTGCGTGCAGAGCTGGGCAGCATCTGTTTCATCTGCTTCCCGCAGTCGATCCCGGATCCCCCAGAGCGTCTCCCATGAGGCGACCAATTACTGTAATTGGATGAATGATGATTTTATTTTGCTGAAAATTACTATGATCAATTTTAGCAAATACAGTACATTCCATAATAGTTTTTTTCACCAGAAAATCATTTTTGCCTTTGCTAACAATTAAAAAGATATTTTAACAGAAGTATGGCTGGACTTGGTTTATTTCGTCTTTTTTTTTAAATTCTGTGACAATTCAAAGTTGTTTTAATTAGTTACTAATCCTGTTGTGTTATTAACATTGACTTGATTTCAGGGTGACAAAGTCGACTTTTATTAAGTCGGTTATATTATTGAAGCCTTCAATTGGCCGTTGGGTTTAAGGCCCGTTGTCCTCAATATTCATATTATTTCTGAAAAAATGTTGCCTTGTGATCTGAGGGGAAAGTGTGAGGCCATTTAGTTTTGTTTCTCCACATACAGTAGGTATGGAAACAAAGTTAAGAACATTTAAACTTCTGCTTTTTTTTATAGATTGTTTCGTATTTGAACACAAGTTCTCGTTACCATCAAGAGCTCAATATTCCTGAGTTCCTCCCCCACTGGCTATTCTTTTCCTTGGATGGTCACAGTTTAACTTTAGAGATTGTTTTAAATTACTTCATTTGATAATTCATTAAATTACTTCATTTGATAATTTCACAGCTTGCAGTGGAACGGGCATGATGGTCCAAGTTGGTTCAACAGTGTGTGTGAAAGAATAATCAGACCAGCGGTAGAGTTGCCGCCTTACAGTGGTTGCAGCGCCAGAGACTCGGGTTCGATCCCGACTACGGTTGCTGTTTGTACGTTCTCCCCGTGACCGCGTGGGTTTTCTCAGAGATATTCACTTTCCTCCCACACTCTGAAGATGTACAGGTTTGTAGGTTAATTTACTTGGTATACGTGTGAATTGTCCCTGCTGTGTGTGTCGGATAGTGTTAGTGAGCGGGGATCGCTGGTTGGTGCGGACTCGGTGGGCCGGTAGTTTACAGATCCACGCTGGATCTCTAAACTAAACTAAACGAGTTAGTGTAGTCCGAGAATTGTAACTGGACCTTTGTGGCCTCTTATTTACTGAGAAGCAGACAGTAGAATAGATGTGGAATATACATGAAAGCACCTAAACAGACAGTGAAGAGAAAGAGTTAAAGAAGGAACTGCAGATGCTGGAGAATCGAGGGTACACAAAAGGCTGGAGAAACTCAGCGGGTGCAGCAGCATCTAAGGAGCAAAGGAGATAGGCAACGTTTCGGGTCGAGACCCTTCTTCAGACTGGGGCGACGTTTCGGGTCAAGACCCTTCTTCAGACTGGGCTGAAAAAGGGTCTCGACCCGAAACGTCGCGTATCTCCTTCGCTCCTTAGATGCTGCTGCACCCGCTGAGTTTCTCCAGCCCTTTGTGTACTCCAGTGAAGAGAAAGAACCATTCGGCCCATTTAACAGCTAGAACGGTAAGATGTCTGCAGCGGTGGTGGACGGAGGAGAGTATCGGTGCCGGTGGGTGGGCTGTGAAATTATCAAATGAAGTAATTTAATGAATTATCAAATGAAGTAATTTAAAACAATCTCTAAAGTTAAACTGTGACCATCCAAGGAAAAGAATAGCCAGTGGGGGAGGAACTCAGGAATATTGAGCTCTTGATGGTAACGAGAACTTGTGTTCAAATACGAAACAATCTATAAAAAAAAGCAGAAGTTTAAATGTTCTTAACTTTGTTTCCATACCTACTGTATGTGGAGAAACAAAACTAAATGGCCTCACACTTTCCCCTCAGATCACAAGGCAACATTTTTCAGAAATAATATGAATATTGAGGACGACGGGCCTTTAACCCAACGGCCAATTGAAGGCTTCAATAATATAACCGACTTAATAAAAGTCGACTTTGTCACCCTGAAATCAAGTCAATGTTAATAACACAACAGGATTAGTAACTAATTAAAACAACTTTGAATTGTCACAGAATTAAAAAAAAAAGACGAAATAAACCAAGTCCAGCCATACTTCTGTTAAAATATCTTTTTAATTGTTAGCAAAGGCAAAAATGATTTTCTGGTGAAAAAAACTATTATGGAATGTACTGTATTTGCTAAAATTGATCATAGTAATTTTCAGCAAAATAAAATCATCATTCATCCAATTACAGTAATTTCCCCTCTTGAAGGAGGGGAGAGATGATCTGATGAAATCAATAGTCCCAAGTGGATCTAACATTAATGCAGGACTGTACAACATTGTGCTACATTCAGCCCAACTTGCGCACACCGGCCAACATGTCCCAGCTACATTAGTCCCACCTACGCGTGTTTGGCCCATATCCCAACAAACCTGTCCTATCCATGGACCTGCCTAACTGTTTCTTAAACTTTGGGATAGTCCCTGCCTCAACTACCTCCCCCGGCAGCTCGTTCCATACACCCACCACCCTCTGTGTGAAAAAGTTATCTCTCAGATTCCTATTAAATCTTTTCCCTGTCACTTTAAACCTATGTCCTCTGATCCTCTATTCACCTACTCAGGGCAAGACATTCTGTGCATCTACCCGATCTATTCCTCTCATGATTTTATACACCTCTATAAGATCATCTCTCATCCTCCTGCGCTTCAAGGAATAGAGTTCCAGCCTTGTCACCTCTCCCTATAGCTCAGACTCTGACAACATTGTCGTAAATCTTCTCTGTACCCTTTCCAGCTTGACAACAACAGTAAGTTTATTTACACAGAAGAAGGTGAGTGCCTGGAATGCACTGCCAGGGGTGGTGGTGGAGGCAGATACAATAGTGGTGTTTAGGAGGCTTTTAGATGTGGAATGGAGGGATATAGATCACATGCCAGTAGAGAGATTAGTGTCAATTGTCATCATGAACGGCACGAACATTGTGGCCGAAGGGCCTGTTCCTGTGCTATCCTCCATTGATACAGAAGTTTGAAAGCGCACACCACCATACTCAGGAATACCTTCTTTCCCTCTAACAGGCTTCTGAACGGTCCCTCAATATGTTAGAGCACGGTCCGATTTACCTCGAGCGCATTGCAGACTTTGGACTTTGTCTATGGAACTGGTGCAGTGCAATGATGAGAACAATATTCTGCACTCTGTATCTTCCCCTTTGTTCTGGCTATTGTACTTGAGTATGCCTTGATTGTATTTATGTATGGTATTATCTGATCTAATTGGATAGCATGCAATACAAAGCTTTCCACTGTACCTTGGTACATGTGGCAATAATAACCCTCACCCTAGACTATGTTTACACTTTAGTATAGAGATACAGTGCGGAAACAGGCCACGGATTCCACGCCGACCAGCGATCGCCCCGTTAACTAACACTATCCTACACACTAGGGACAATTTTACAATTTACCAAGGCCAATTAACCTATAAACCTGTACATCTTTCCAGTGTGGGAAGAAACACTGGGAATGATCAGAGTGGCAGCTGGTGGGACTGGGATGTGGATTGTTCGAGTTCCAGTGGACCGTCCCAGCGGCGTGAGTAGGAAGGAACTGCAGATGCTGGTTTTAAGACGAGACCAAACGTAGACGGGGCGATCGTTGATCACTGAAAACCTTCGCTCAGTCCGCCTGAACCTACCTGATCTCCCGGTTGCTAAATACTTTAATTCCCCCTCCCATTCCCACACTGGCCTTTCTGGCCTAGTCTCCATTGACAGAGTGAGGATAAACGCAACTTGGAGGAACAGCATCTCATATTTTGCTTGGGCAGCTTCCAGCCCAGTGGTATGAATATTGATTTCACTAACGTCAGGTAGCCCCGGCATTCCCTCTCTCTCTATCCCTCCCCCACCCAAGTCGCACCAGCTTCTCGTTTTCACCCAACAAACAGCTAACAATGGCCTGTTTCCTTTATGATCGTAACTTTTTTGCATGTCTTTCATTAATTGTTCTTTATGTCCACCTCATTGTCTATATCTCTCGTTTCCCTTATCTCTAACCAGTGGGGGAAAAAGGGTCTTGACCCGAATCGTCACCCGTTCCTTCTCTCCAGAGACGCTGCCTGTCCCACTGAGTTGATGCAGCTGCATAGTGGGTCCAGAGACGCTGCCTGTCCCACTGAGTTGATCCATAGTGGGTCCAGAGATGCTGCCTGTCCCACTGAATTGATGCAGCTGCAGTGGATTCAGACACTCGAGGGCATCGTTCACAGGGCCACACAGAGGGAGCTCCGCGCCATGGGAGCAAGTACTGGGCATGTCTGCCAGCTCTCCCTTTATAAGGAGACCGTTCGTACCTGGATTATTCTGGAGTTTGCATCCATCCTTGTATCTCGTCTCCACTTTCCCCGCTTCTGATTGGCACCATTTCGTGCCGATCCCGGGCACTTTCTGTTGGGCTGGAAACTGATCTGAGGACAACATTGGCGGCGGCAGGGTTTAGGTTATTGTCACGTGTACCGAGGTTCAGGGAAAAGCTTTGTTGTTGCTGCTAACCAGTCGTCAGAAAGGCAACACGTGATTACAATCGACGCGTCCACAGTGTACGGACACGGGATGAAGAGAATAATGTTGAGTGTAAGACCTGTGTGACTCAAGTGCGGAGACAAGGTTTCTACCTGTATAAGGTCAAAAGTGATAGCAGCAGAATAAGGCCATTTGGCCCATCAAGTCCACTCCGCCATTCAATCATGGCTGATCTATCTCTTCCTCCTAACTCCATTTGCCTCCCTTCTCCCCATAACCCCTGACACCTGTATCTCGGTACACGGAGCGGTAATGAGCCAATATTAGGAGAATGGGAGTGTTAACGAAGAAACTGCAGATGCTGGAGAATCGAGGGTTACACAAAAAGCTGGAGAAACTCAGTGGGTGCAGCAGCATCTAAGAGGCGAAGGAGATAGGCGACGTTTCGGGTCGAGACCCTTCTTCAGACAGGTCAGGGATCAGGGAAACGGGAGATATAGACAGTGATGTGGAGAGATAAAGAACAATGAATGAAAGATATGCAAAAAAGTATCTATGATAAAGGGAACAAGCCATTGTAAGCTGTTTGTGGTGTGAAAATGAGAAGCTAGTGCGACTAGGGTGGGGGAGGGAGATAGAGATAGAGGGAATGCCAGGGCCCGAGGGCTGAGGGAGAGGTGGGAGGGGGAGGAGACAGCAAGGGCTAACAGAATTGAGAACATTCAATGTTCAAGCCCAAAGGATGCAGACTCCCCAAGCGGAATATGAGGTGCTGTTCCTCCAACTTGCGGTGTTGCTCACTCTGGCCGTGGAGGAGGCCCAGGACCGAGAGGTCGGATACGGAATGGGAGGGGGAGTTGAAGTGCTGAGCCACCGGGAGGTCGGGTTGGTTTTTGTGGACCGCGCGGAGGTGTTCGGCGAAACGATCGCCAAGCCTCCGCTTGGTCTCACCGATATAGATCATCTGGCATCTGGAGCAGCGGATGCAGTAGATGAGGTTGGAGGAGGTGCAGGTGAACCTCTGTCGGACCTGGAAGGACTGCTTGGGTCCCTGAAAGGAGTGGAGGGGGGAGGTGAAGGGACAAGTGTTGCATTTCTTGCGGTTGCAAGGGAAAGTGCCCGGGGAAGGGGTAGAGCGGGAGGGGAGGGAAGAATTGACAAGGGAGTTGCGGAGGGAGCGGTCTTTGCGGAAGGCAGACAGGGGGGGAGATGGGAAGATGTGGCGGGTGGAGGTGTCACGTTGGAGGTGGCGAAACTGGCGGAGGACTATCTGTTGTATTTGCCGGCTGATGGGGTGAAAGGTGAGGACCAGGGGGTCTCTGCCCTGTTTGCGAGTGGGGGAATGGGGAGAGTATCATCGATACTTTTTTGCATATCTTTCATTCATTGTTCTTTATCTCTCCACATCACTGTCTATATCTCCCGTTTCCCTGATCCCTGACCAGTCTGAAGAAGGGTCTCGACCCGAAACGTCGCCTATCTCCTTCGCCTCTTAGATGCTGCTGCACCCGCTGAGTTTCTCCAGCTTTTTATGTAACCCTTAGGAGAATGGGAGGTGGGTGCCCCTGTACAACAGTCACTGAAAGTATACATGCAGGTACAGCTGGCAGTAAAGAAAGCTAATGGCATGTTGGCCTTCATTGCGAGAGGATTTGAGTTTAGGAGCAAGGAGATCCTACTGCAGTTGTACAGGTTCCTGGTGAGACCACACCTGGAGTATTTTGTGCAATTTTGGTCTCTTAATTTGAGGAAGGACATTCTATTTATTGAGGGAGTGCAGCGTAGGTTCACCAGGGTTAATTGCCGCAGGTAGACAAAAATGCTGGAGAAACTCAGCAGGTGAGGCAGCATCTATGGAACAAAGGAATTCCTTCGCTTCATAGATGCTGCCTCACCAGCTGAGTTTCTCCAGCATTTTTGTCTACCTTCGAATTTTCCAGCATCTGCAGGTCTTTCTTAAACAGGTTAATTCCCGGGATGGCGGGACTGACATATAATGAAAAAATGGGTCGACTGGGCTTGTATTTGCTGGAATTTAGAGAGGGGATCTTGTAGAAACATATAAAATTATTAAAGGATTGGACAGGGAAGATGCAGAAAACATGGCCCTGATGTTGGTGGAATCCACAACCAGGAGTCACAGTTTAAGAATAAGGGTTAGGCCATTTGGGACTGAGATGAAGAAAAACTTTTTCACACAGAGAGTTGTAAATCTGTGGAATTCTCTGCCTCAGGATTCTCTACTACAAACCCACTGACTCCCATCGCTATCTGCACTACACTTCTTCCCACCCTGCTTTCTGTAAGGACTCTATCCCCTACACCCAATTCCTGCCGCATCTGCACCCAGGGCATCGGAGATGTCCTCATTCTTTAGAGAAAGGGGGTTCCCCTCTGGACTATAGATGAGGCTCTCAACAGGGTCTCCTCTATATCCCGTAGCTCTGCTCTCATTCCCCATCCCCCCCACTCGTAACAATGACAGAGTCCCTCGTCCTTACCTTCCACCCCACCAGCCGTCACATACAACAGATAATCCTCTGACATTTTCGCCACCTCCAACAGGATCCCACCACTGGACACATCTCAAAGAGTCAAAAGTGTCAAAAAAGTTTATTGTCATGTGTCCCTGACAATGAAATTCTTTCTTTGCATAGCACAACATAACATAGTAGGCATTGACTACAGTTATATACGTAAATACACACATTAATTAATAAATAAATAAAGTGCAAATAACAGATGGAGGGGTATTAATGTTCAGAGTTTTGACCGAGCCAAGTTTAATAGCCTGATGGTTGTGGGAAAGTAGCTATTCCTGAACTGGGTCGTTGCAGTTCTCAGGCTCCTGTACCTTCTACCCGAAGGTAGCAGGGAGATGAGTGTGTGGCCAGGGTGGTGTGGATCCTTGATGATGCTGCCAGCCTTTTTGAGACAGTGACTGTGGTAGATCCCCTCGATGGAAGGAAGGTCGGAGCCGATGAACTCCAGGGCACTCAAGTTGCCGAACCTAGCCACAATGCAACCGGTCAGCAAGCTCTCTACTGTGCACCTGTAGAAGTTAGAGAGAGTCCTCCTTGACAGACCGACCCTCCGTAATCTTCTCAGGAAGCAGAGGCGCTGATGAGCTTTCTTAATAATTGCATCTGTGTTCTCAGACCAGGAAAGATCTTCACAGATGTACACGCCCAGGAATTTGAAGCTCTTGATCCTTTCAACCATCGACCCATTGATATAAACAGGACTGTCGGTCCCCATCCTACTCCTTCCAAAGTCCACAATCAGTTGCTTGGCTTTGCTGGTGTTGAGGGCCAGGCTGTTGTGCTGGCACCATATGGACAGTCGCTCGATCTCTCTTCTATACTCTGACTCATCCCCATCAGTGATACGTCCCACAACAGTGGTTTCGTCAGCGAACATGATGATGGAGTTCGCACTATGACCAGCTACGCAGTCATGAGTATAGAGTGAGTACAGCAGGGGGCTGAGCACGCAGCCTTGAGGTGCTCCCGTGCTGATTGTTATCGAGATTGACACATTTCCACCAATACAAACAGAGTGTGGTCTGTGAATGAGGAAGTCGAGGATCCATTTGCAGAGGGATGCAGAGACCCAGTTCTGCGAGTTTGGTAACCATCTTCCCATCTCCTCCCCTTTTGGCTTTCCGCAAAGACCACTCCTCCGTAACTCCCTGGTCAATTCGTCCCTACCCACCCCCTCCCCTGGTACTTTCCCTTACAACCGCAAGAAATGCTGCACTTGTCGCTTTAACTCCCCCTTGACTCCATCCAAGGACCCAAGCGGTCTTTCCAGGTGAGGCAGAGGTTCACTTGCACTTTCTCCAACCTCATCTATTGCATCCGCTGCTCTAGGTGTCAGCTGGTCTACATCGGTGAGACCAAGCGTAGGCTTGGCGATCACTTCGCCTCACACTTCCGCTCAGTTCGCACTAACCAACCTGACCTCCCAGTGGCCCAGCACTTCAACTCCCCCTCACATTCTGAATCCGACCTTTCTTCCCTGGGCCTCCTCCATGGCCAGAGTGAGTCCCATTGTAAATTAGAGGAGCACCTCATATTTCGCTTGCACCCCAGCGGTATGAACATTTCCTTCTCCAATTTCAGGTAGTCCTTGCTTTCTCGCTCCTTCTCCTCCCCTTCCCAGCTCTCCCACAGCCTACTGTCTCTCCTCTTCCTTAATTTTCTATTCCTATTCATAACTTATTTGTAAAAATATTTTTAATCTGAGGAGCGGGGCTGCCAGGTAGTAGGAGAGTGAGGTATAACAGAGAGAGAGGGGGGGCAGATGCGAGAGGGTGACAGAGGGAGAGACATTCTCTGCAGCTGCGCTGCTGCGCGCACACAGACCCGCACCTCATCCGCAGCCAGGTTCAAACCCGGGTCCCCGGCACCGCAAGCGCTGCCGAACCGTCACTGGACCGCCCCCGTCCCTCCGAGTGTCCCATTCACGCCCGGGGGGAGGGGGGGGGGGCGGCCAGAGATGTCCGAGGCGTCCCAGAACCGACGGGACACCGGCCCGGAGCAGCGGCAGCGCCAGGCCCACAACCAGCGCGGAGAAGAAGTGCCAACCCAAGCCCAACCTCGCTCCAACTCCCGAGGATCCCGTTCCCCGACGAGCCGGGGACCGCCAGCCGCACTCGCTGCCCCATCCTGAGGCCGCCTGCCAACTTCCCCTTAAAGCTGCACATATACATTTCTCTCTCCTTATCTCACACCCTTTTATCTCTTTATTTTCTCTCGCCTCTGTCACTTCACTCACCTGCTGATCACCCCCTCATCTGTTAACAGTGTCAATCTGAAGAAGGGTCCCGACCCAAAATGTCACCGATACATGTTCTCCACAGATGCTGAATAAGGGTCTCAACCTGAAACATCACAATTTCCTTCTCTCTAGAGATGCTACCTGTCCCGCTGAGTTACTCCAGCATTTCACCGACATTTGCGCTCGGTCTGCCAAGGCCTGCTGGATCTCCCGGTTGCCAACCATTTTAACCCCTTCCCACTCCCACACTGATCTTTCTGTCCTGGGCCCTCCATTGCCAGAGTTAGGTGACACGCAAACTGGAAGAACAGCACCTCATTGCTTAAAGCCCAATGACATGAGCATTAAATTCTCCAAATTAAGGAGACACTTCCCCCCCGCCCCCTCCCCCCCCGCTCCTCCTAATCAAGTCCCGGAGCCTGTCACAACACCATCTCTTTTGTACAGCTTTCTCCCCCGACTCCATCAGTCCAAAAAAGGGTTCATACTCGCCACGTTTAATAATAAGGGGTAAGCCATTTAGAACGAAGATGAGGAAACACTTTTTTACACAAGAGTTGTGAGTCTGTGGAATTCTCTGCCTCAGAGGGCGGTGGAGGCCAGTTCTCTGGATACTTTTAAGAGAGAACTTGATAGGACTCTTAAAGATAGTGGTGTCGGGATATGGGGAGAAGGCAGGAACGGGGTACTGATTGGGGATGATCAGCCATGATCACATTGAATGGTGGTGCTGGCTCGAAGGGCCAAATGGCCTACTCCTGCACCTATTGTCTATTCTTCATTCCCCTCCAAAAATGCCGGTAGATACAGCAGGTCAGCAATCCATGGTGAGAAACGGATGGAGAAGTCTTCCTAACATAAGCCCTCCTTGGCCCTGTCGAGGATCAGACAATCAACATCTTCCCAGTTTTTCCTGACCTCACTGTGTTCTTTGGAATTCTTCAGAATTCATGTTGTATATCAATAATGAAAGAAAATGCCAACCATCTCCAGAAATGATAAGAAATTATACTTGTCTCCATGCATATCTGTAGCCGTAGGGCAGTTGGACACCTCCCCACTACTTCAAAGATAGTTCCTGCACTTGGCAATATCGTTTGTTCATTTTATTTGTTTAATGGATTTGATTGGATTAGGAAATGTTTCCTTTCCTACAAGGGTCTTTCCTCTAAGGAGTTTCAATAGCAACATGCCCACTCTTGCCTTTATGAAGAGACTGAAGATTCGTACTGCAAGGTATGACTGACAAATAATGGATTAGCTGTACAAAATAAGATCCATTGATTAAATTGTGGTCAATTCCTAGTGAACACTGCCACCTTTTTCTAATGCAGCCGTCACTAATGTTGCAGAAGAAAAAGGGCAATTATTATACACACTGTGCACAACATACTTTTTTGATCGCAAACAATGTTACATTTTGTTTCAGACTATTCTTCACCAATCTTCACTATTTGAAGCCATTTTAGCCTTCAATGATGAACATTGCTTACCTCTGGTGATATAAACTTTTGGCCTGTTACAGAGTGTGAGACAGGGAGAGGTGTAGGGGACCTACAATCGAGCCATCCACAGTGTAATATTGGGTATAACAGTGACTCCAACTCTCCCGCTTTCGGCGGGAGATCGCCCGCTGAAAGGGCATTTTCGGAAAATCTCCCGCTCTCCCGCTTGCGTATAATTTCACCTGCCCGGGCGGGGTGAAATTATATCGCAAGCGGGAGAGCGGGAGATTTTCCGAAAATGCCCTTTCAGCGGGCGATCTCCCGCCGAAAGCGGGAGAGTTGGAGTCACTGGTATAATGTTTA
The DNA here is from genome assembly GCA_035221665.1 of Okamejei kenojei. Taxonomy (NCBI): domain Eukaryota; kingdom Metazoa; phylum Chordata; class Chondrichthyes; order Rajiformes; family Rajidae; genus Okamejei; species Okamejei kenojei. Next base: position 17,869 of record JAVHYY010000238.1, on the reverse strand, counting down.
ATGCAAGTGCATGGATTGGTGAGGTTTTGGGTGGGGACCCTTCTTCAGTCTGATTGTAGTTGGGGAGGGAAGCTGGAAGGGAGGTGAGGGTGGGACAAAGGCTCACTTGCACCTCCTCCAACCTCATCTACTGTTTCCGTTGTTCAAGATGTGGACTCTTATACATCGGCGAGACCAAACGCAGACTGGGCGATCATTTCGCAATGGTAGGAATATTGATTTCTCTCACTTCAGGTAGTCTCGGCATTCCCTCTCTCGCTATGCCTGTCCCAAGCTAGTTGCACTAGCTTCTCGTTTACACCCAACAAACAGCTAACAATGGCCTGTTTCCTTTATCATCATCACTTTTATGAAAATCTTTCATTCATTGTTCTTTATCTCTCCACATCATCGTCTATATCTCTCGTTTCCCTTATCCCTAACCATTCTGAAGAAGGGTCTCAACCTGAAACGTCACCCATTCCTTCTATCCAGAGACGCTGCCTGTCTGTCCCACTGAGTTACTCCAGCATTTTGTGTCCATCTTTAAGTAATAGATGGATGCAGGTGAGGGGGAGCGGGGTGATTGGCAGATGGGTGGACAAAGGCCAGAGATGGGAAGAACAGGAAAGGCTGTGAGAGAAGATGAGCAGAATGTGAAGCCAGAGAAAGGGATATTGATTAAAGTGAAGGGGAAAACGGGGAAACTGGTCCCGTTCAGGTCAGGCACAGGGAAGAGAGAGGGATAAAAAAGGGGAGAGACACAAAAAGCTGGAATAAGTCAGCAAGTCAGACAGCATCGCTGGAGAAAAAGGAAAGGGTGATGTTTTAGGTCGAGACTCTTCAGACTGAGTCAGGGAAGAGGGAGACTAGAGATATGGAAGGGTGAGGTGAGAAAATGACAGAACAAAGCAGATGCTATGGATATGCAAAAAATGATGATGTTGAAGGAAAGGCCATTGTTAGCTGTGGGCTCCGTGAAATCACGTTACAGACAGTGCGACTCAATAGGATGACTTTGAAGCTGGTGTGACTTGGGTGGGGTGGAATGGAGAGAGATGGGATGTAAGGGTTACTTGGAGTTAGATAAATCAATATTCATACCGCTATCAATAAAAGGGAGCTAGGTTGTTGGATAGTTAACTAAAATCAGAGAATGACATTTCTCAACTCGATGCATGTTTGACAAGTAGCCAAGTGTCCTGACCTGAAACGTTGCCCATATTTTTTCCCCAGCCCTTTGTGCCTATCTTTGGCAGACACAAGGAACTGCAGATGCTGGTTCAAACACAAAAAGTCACAAAGTGCTGGAGGCAGCATCTGTGGAGAACCCGTGGATAAGTGATGTTTTATCGGGTGGTGGAGTAACTCAGTGGGTCAGGCAGCGTCTGTGGAGAACATGGATAAGTGATGTTTCACAGAGTGCTGGAGTAACAGTTGGTCAGGCAGTATCTGTGGAGAACGTGGATAGGTGATGTTTCACAGAGTGCTGGAGTAACTCAGCGGGTCAGGCAGCATCTGTGGAGAACATGGATAATTGATGGTTCACGGGGGGCTGGAGTAACTCAGCGGGTCTGGCAGCATCTGTGGAGAACATGGATAAGTGATGTTTTACCGGGCGGTGGAGTAACTCAGTGGGTCAGGCAGCATCTGTGGAGAACATGGATAATTGATGTTTCACAGGGTGCTGGAGTAACTCAGCGGGTCATGCAGTATCTGTAGAGAACATGGACAAGTGATGTTTCACAGAGTGCTGGAGTAACAATTGGTCAGGCAGTATCTGTGGAGAACGTGGATAGGTGATGTTTCACAATGCTGGAGTAACTCAGTGGGTCAGACACCATTTCTGGTCAATGTGGATAGGCGATGTTTCAGGTCTGAAGAAGAGTAGTCTCAAAAAATGTTCCCCCCCCTTTCTCCCCTCCCCCTAATCTTCTCCCCCCGCAATATCCCCCCCCCCCTTTTCAGAACCAAGGAAAATCGGCCGGTAAAACTTCACAGCTCTGTATCTCTGACATTTAAAGTTGTTTGGCTTCTTAAAAGTGTCTCCCCCTTTCTCCCTCCCCCCACCCTTCTCCCCCGTTCTTGCACCCCCTTCTCCCCCCATTTTTCCCCTCTCTCCGCCCCACCCACCCCCCGTTTTGAGGGATGAGGGACGTTCCCCTTCATTTTTTATATCCGGATTTTAAAACCAGATGAAATCTCCACTTTCCGCGAGACAGTGGGGGTGGGACTGATGATCGAGGACGCCGATTAGGCGAGAGTGACGTCGGTCAGCAGGCAATGGGGGCGGGACATGATAATTAAGTGTGATCATTGGAGGAGGGAGGTGTCGGTCAGAGGCGGAAGTAGGGGTGTGGGACTGAGAATCAAAGATACTAGAGAAATGAATTTAGCATATAAATGTAAATAAATCAGCATTTATACGCTAATGATCATTTAACATAGATGTGATACACATCTACCAAAAACGAAACCTCAGTCTACCAAAAGAAAATCATGGGGTTGATTTTTGAAGTTTCATTAAATAAGTTAAATATTGTCTAAAATTATGCTTGAGGAAGTTTTAAATGGATGTTCCTACTTACAAGTACACATTTCTTTTTAGCCTACACTGTGTGGCCTTATGTGTGATTTATAGTTTTGTGAACAATTCACAAATTAAAATAGAAGTGCCAAACATGCTATTCAATATTGTGCCACTACCAATTGTATCAGTTAGAATATAAATTTGCTTGAGTATCTTAGCGTGTTATTGTCTCCAAGGAAACGGCGGGCCGGGACGCGGCGTTCACTGCTCCGGTTTCAGTCATGGTTCCTCTTTGCCGCTTGTTCTCGCCACGGCTGAAGGTTGGCCACACGCCGCCGAGACTCGGTGTTGGCGTGAGGCGAGATGACGCCGTTTGCTCTGGAGTGTTCAGGAACATTTCACAAATGAAAATAGGAATTCCATACATGCTAGTACATATTGTGCCATTACCTATTGTATCAGTTAGGACAGTGGTTCCCAACCTTTTTTAACTTATGGCCCCCTTGGGATCTTTTAATTTTTCTGTGCCCCCCCCAACATTATTAGCAGAAAAAAAAGGTTACTTCAATAATTATAATACCTTCCATAAAAATATCAGTGTCTATTAATTGCACATATATTCTCTTTTATCTATTCCACAAACATCAAAAATATTTTGTGGGTTCAATAAAACGACCATTTATAAATCATACATTAATTTTCTGATATAGCTGCATGACAAAAAACTTCCATGGACACCCAGAAAATGAATAACCTTTAAAAAATGATTCCTTTTGTACTTCCAAAAAAATAAAATCCTTTGGCAAAATAAAAACAAATATATATTAGCTTTTTTACTGTATTTATTCAGTGAGATCTTTGTGGCTGATGCAGTTTCAGAAGTTTTTCAATATCAGGTCCATGGTTGTTAGAGACAGACGAAGATCACCTCTACTTACAATTTCTAAGTGGATGCAAGCTTTTGATAATAGCTGAGACACTCGGCTAAAACCTTGACTCAAACTAGGTAAGACGTTGGCTAGGCAATGAAATATAATTTTACTTCCTGCCAGAGCAATGGGAAATTTCATGGCAATTTTCACTACTTGTCCATAAGATATTGAGGCCATGTTTTAATTTAGCTTGAGCAATTAAAACAGAGAATTACACTCTGTGTAATTGGAAGCTCATTCATGGTACAACACCAAGGATTTACAGTTGGATACATTCAGGGATGGCATGGCGGTAGAGTTGCTGCAGATCACAGCACCAGAGACCCAGGTTCGATTCTCGACTACGGGTCCTGTTGTACGTTGGGCCCATGACTGAGTGGGTTTTTTCTGGGGCCTCTGGTTTTTTCCTCCCACTATCCAATATGTACCATGTTTGTAGCTTAATTGGCTTTGGTAAAATGGTAAATTCTCCCTAGTGCGTGGGCTAGTATTAGTGTGTGGCGGGTGATCGCTGGTCGGGGCACGGGACCTCAGTGGGGCTGAAGGGCCTGTTTCTGCACTGTACCTCCAAACTAATACTTTCTGGCAATTGTCCAATATATTTTTGGAGTCTACCTTTGAAACATGACATATGTTTTACAGATGGCAACAGACTTGAGTCAAAGAAGGGTTCTGGACCCAAATGTCACCTATTCACCTAACTGTTTTTTTTTTAATCTATCTTTGATGTAAACCAGCATCTGTAGTTCTTACCTACGTCATTTAAATATTACTGTATCAAATGTCAGCACAAAATGGGGAAAGGAGATGAAGGTGGGGGCACAGCGATTTGGCTGGTAGGGTGGAAGGTGAGGACAAGGGGGACTCTGTCCTTGTTACGAGTAGGGGGATGGGGAGTGAGAGCGGAGCTGCCGGATATAGAGGAGACCCTGGTGGGAACCTCATCTGTAAATCACAAAGGGGAACCCCTGTTCCCTAAAGAATGAGGACATTTCCGATGCCCTGGTCTGGAACACCTCAACCCTGTGTGCAGATGCGGTGCAGACGGGAGGAATTGAGAGTGGGGGGGTGTAGAATGGGTAGAATATGAAAACAAAGAACTGCTGATGCTGGACATAAAATGCTGGGAGTAACTCAGCAAGTCAGACAACATCTCTGGTAGAAGGAATGGGTGACGTTTTGGGTCGAGACCCTTCTTCAGACTGCTCCTCTGCAGATGCTAGTCTACACAAAATATCTGAGTGAGTGGGACAATATCTCTGGAGAACATGGATAGGCAATGTTTTGGGTCAGAAATTATGTGTTAATTGTATCCCTTCGTTATCACCTCTTCCCAGCAACAATGGGCCATTATGGGCTCCCACCCTTCCTTGGTCATCTGTTGCCAGCCCTGATTTGTTCTATACTGATCCGTGTGTGCAAGAGAGTTAGATTTAGGCTCTTAGGGCTTAATGGAATCAGGGATATGGGGCGAAAGCAGGGACAGGAACATGGATAATGAAATAGATTTTCAAAAGTCTACAGAGTGATTTAGGCCATTTGGAAGAGTGGGCTTGAAAGATAGCAGCTGGAGTTTAATGCTGATAAGTGTGGAGGTGCTACATCTTGGCAGGACAAATCAAAATAGGACATACATGGTAAATGGTAGTGACATGAATTGAGGAATGCAGTTGAACAGAGGGATCAAAGGAATAACACTCTGTGCATAGTTCCCTGGTGAAAGTGGAATTCTCATGTAGATATAGGGGTGGTAAAGAAAAGCTTTTGGTATGCTAGCCTTTTTATAAAAAATCAGGAGAGCATTGAGTTAGAAGTTGGGATGTACATGTTTAAAAAATTGTACAAACGGCATTTGGTGAGGCCCGCAATTCTGGAGTATGGTGTAGCACAAAATTCCCCTGGTTCTTGCCTAATAGAATTGTAACAAAGACACAGTCAATTCTGATTTACTAGAATGTTGCCCGCGGTTTCAGCACTCTAAGTTACAAAGAAAGGTTGAACAAGGTTAGGTCTTTATTCTTTGGAGCGCAGAAGGTTAAAGAAGGGGGGGACTTGATAGAGGTCTTTAAAAAAAAATGATGAGAGGGATAACAGAGACCTACAGAGGGGGATATTGACGCGCGTTCATTCAACCCGTCAATGGAGCCCCGTAGCTTTTTCCATTGAGAATAGGGAAGATCCAAACAAGAGGACATGATTGAGAATTAAGGGACAGAAGTTTAGGGGGTAACAATGAAGGGGGAATTTCTTTACTCAGAGAGTGGTAGCTTGTGTGGAATGAGCTTCCTGTGGAAGTGGTGGAGGCAGGTTCGATTTTTATCATTTAAAAATAAATTGGATAGGTATATGGACAAGAAAGGAATGGAGGGATTATGGTCTGAGTGCAGGTAGATGGGACTAGGTGAGACGGATAAGTGCTCGGCATGACTAGGAAGGACCCGCGAGATGGCCTGTTCCACTCCGTGCTGATAATTGTTATATGGATTTATATACTGATTATTTTGGGGGACGATCAGGTAGCCGCCATGATCATATTTAAATGGCGGTGCACCTAAAGCTCATAAGGGTCGAATGGCCTATTCCTATTCCTTCACCACTAATTTTCTAAAATGTTTCTAGTCTAATCTTATTTAACCTCCAGTTTGGCCGCCTTCCCTCGCCCACCCCCCCTCGTATTTTTCAGTCTGAAGGAAAGTCCTGGACCCGAAATAAAGCGTCACCCGCGGCGGTAGAGCGGCTGCTGCCTTAAAAAAAAAAAGTAAACACGGGACTTAACACAGGGCGTCTGGATATTATTACACGTTAAAGGATCAAAACAAGGGCTTCCTCAAATGCTGAGGATAGAAAGAAGGGCCGAGATATTGAAAACTTTCATCCCTGTGACCTTTCATAGCAGGTGGATGGTTCCTCCGAAAATGCATTCCCCCCGAGGAGTGTCTGAATGAACAAAAAAAATATTACATTCAACTTTTCAAAGAAACATTAAGGAGGTGGACCGGATCAAACCCCAGTAGACGAACACCACCACCACACGAAACAAAAGCGAGGTAGCACTGCCCCCCCTTTCCCGGGCCCCCCCTCTCAACCTCGACTGAAGAATATCCCCTGATTACATCCCCCTTCCCCCCGAGAGGCACACCCACCCCATACCTAATTTAAAGCGGTACCATTTTACAGCCCACGCCACCCTGCCTACCACCCACCCCACAAGCCACCCGCTCGATCAGACAAATACCACAAGGGGACACACCGCCCTATAGGGGGTTTTCCCGAACAAACTAATAGGTGGGATATCAAGAGCTAAAAAGAAAATTCCGATAACACTATGGGCACTGTTCGTGTACGGACATGAGTCAAAAAAAATCCAATGTACCTGATGAAAAATGGGAGGAAATTGGGGAAGGATGCATCCCAACAATCGGCTGTGCTGTTTGAGGAGGATCCTAAAGAGGGACTCAAATAGCTACCAGAGAGCACAAATCACAAAACCGAGGCAGAGAAATCCCTTTCTATTTACCTCGGGAGGGAAACTGCCCCAACAAAGCCTCTCAGCAGGCCACGACATCCACCAAGCCAACATATGCCTAAAACAAGCCAATGGTCCCAATTCGATTGTGACCGAGCAGCATTACCTCCCGCTCCCCCATACATGAAATGCCAACCAACAAACAGGCCAACAGTCCCGTGTACTCCCGCCCAGAATGTCACCCCCCAGAATAAAACCACCCCCTGCCAACCCCCCCCGCCCCATTACCCCCCCCCCTAAGCCATACCCCTCCCCACCCCCCCCCGGCACCGCCCCCACTTGCCCCTTGCTCACTCCCAATCCCTCATGCCCCCCCCCCTCACCCAGCCCTCCCATTCCCGCAGCCCGTTCCCTCTCCGTCCCCCCTGACCCCATGGGTATTCCCACCCACTAAGCCCCCCCCCCCTGCTCACCCCAGGAAAAAGGCCGACCAAAGCTACATGAGGACAACCCCCCTTGGACTTAAATATTCCTGTAGGATTTGGCAACAAGCCTGTGGGACTTGCCAAAACCTCAAAGCCTGAGGATCGAACCCCGAGCGGACCTTTTAAGGGAAGACGACTACGCACATAACCAAACAATGGCCAAAGCTCCTTGCTGCCCAATGCATTCTAACAGTAGTGGGAGGAACTAAGTCTAAGTAGTAAGTGTGGTGTAGGATAGCACATTAGTGCGTGTGAGTGGGACCATCAAATGCTGGATCGAGAAGGCTGGAAGGCCATGGAGGGCCCTCGGTGGGGCTCGGCCCCGCCGCCGGGGCCACGGTTTCCGTGCTGTATCTCTGAAACTAAAAAGAAAATTACCCATAGTTTTTCTCCAGATATGCTGCCTGGCCCACTGAGTTACTCCAGCACACTTTGTGTCCACTATCTCGATAATGTTATTGAAGGGAGTTACATAGATAGTGTGTGAACAGCTTATTGGGAAATCAGGCGCTGTGCTTGGATCTGATGATGTGTAAGAGATGGCAGTACTGCCAATACCTAATCCAGACCATGGAACCAAAACTCAGAACAACAAATAAACAACATGCATAGAGCAGCGGTTATGGTTCAGAGCAGAAAAATAACAGCCGCCAAAGCCTAGTGCCTTAAATTTTCTCAAAACTTTATTTCAAAAAAACAAATTGATGCACAGAAAATTCATTAATAATAGCAATTTCTAACAACAAATTAAAAACAAGGAATATTGAAAACTATTTACAAAGTATACATACAGAAAGTTTCACTGAATGCGCAGGCAATTTGTGTTTAACATTTGTGTCCAATACCGTAGATACATTTTCTTTTTACATTAGTGCACTCAATGCTGAGAGAAAGGGCCGAGATTTTGAAACTTTCATGCAGGTGGATGGTTCGGGGCATTCCGTGTCTGATGAACATATTAGTTACTGGTGTTTCAGCTAAGGTGGACCGGATAAAGGAAGACGGGAAACAAAGAGTGTAGAACTCCAGATCTTTGTATGTGAACTCCCTTCAAACACTTGCTCACTAGAGATCATAGGCACATGGTTGCAGAGAGAGAGAGAAGAGAGAGAGAGTGTGACAGTGAGTGTGTGTGAGTGACTGTGTTAGTGAGTGAGAGTGAGTGTGTGTGTTAGTGATGAGTTATGAGAGTGAGTGAGTGTGTTAGTGAATGAGAGTGAGTGAGAGAGTGTTAGTGAATGAGAGTGAGTGAAGAGAGTGTGAGAGAGCGAGTGTAATGGCCATTTGGCTTAATTTTGTGTGTCATAAATTTTGGAATTTGCCTTTAAATGTTGTCTGTCTGAAATTATGTGGGTGGGATTATTATGTAGTGGGAGGCGTGTTTGCTGCTGGGATTCTTGAAGAAGCTTGTAGTTTTTTATTTCGTTCAAAGGAAGCATGGAATAGCTTTCGACCAATGATCAGAGCTTTCCAACACCAAAGACGTTTTTCTAATGTTTCGCAGGCACATTGTGTTTCCGCTGCCTGAAGCAGCCAACGATCTGGCGCCGTGCTAAGGTGATCGCTCTGCCAAAAGCCAAATAAGCCTAGCGATGACTCCAGGGATACGACCCATCTCACTGCTGTGTGTTCCATACAAGATCCTGGTACGTCTCCTCCACACACGTCTCAATCCAGTGATCGACCCCCAGCTGCCTAAAGAACAGGCTGGCTTCAGAAGTGGTAGGTCAACGGCGGACCAGGTGACCCTCCTGTGCCAAGATTTTGGGGACAGCTTCCAGGCAGGGGAGAAGGCTGGGCGCTGTCTTCTTGGGACCTCACAGCTGCAATATGATACTGTCTGGTTGCGTGGACTACACATGAAGCTTCTGTAAACCATCCCAGACAAGCACATGGTGAGCTTCATCATGGAGATGCTGAGCAACCGCAGCTTCAGGCTACACACCAGCAATGGGCAATGCAGCAGTGTGAGGAAACTTAAGAACAGCGTCCCTCAGGGCTCAGTGCTGCACCAATGCTGTTCAACATCTACATCCATGACCTGCCTGCAACCCAGTCAAAGAAGTATGGCTATGCTGATGACCTGGCCATCCTACCCATCCTGGGAAGCAGCAGAAGAGGGCCTCTCTGAAGACATGAACATCCTGTCTTCATACCTGAGGAACTGGCACCTCAAGCTCAGCATGGGTAAGACAACATCTTCAATGTTCCACCTCAACAACAGGAAGCGACCCACGAAATGAACGTCATGGTGGATAACGCCCGGTTACGTCCCAGCCTGTCCCCACGTACCTCGGTGTGAAGCTCGACAGAATGTTGTCATTCAAACAACACCTGGAAGGTGCCAAGGCAAAGACAAGTGCCGTTGCCGCACTGATACGCCGCCTAGCCGGCACCACATGGGGAGCCACGATGAAGACACTGCGCATGTCCACAGTGGCCCTGGTGTTCTCAGCCGCCGAGTACTGTGCCCCGGTCTGGTGCTGTAGCCATCACACCAAGAAGCTGGATGCTGCCCTCAACAATGCCCTGCGGACTGTCTCCGGATGCCTACGAGCCACCACAGTAAACCAACTGTCTGTCCTCGCTGGCAACCGCCCCAGCCAACATCAGACGAGAAGCAGCCGCTGGCCCTCTCTCGAAAGGCACAGAACAGTGAGTTCCCACCTCCTCCATCAGATCGTCACAGAGAAAAGCCACACCGAGTACGCCTCAAAGTCACGGCACCCCTTTGCCACCCAAGCCCAAGAGCTGTTCTGCACAACTCGGCTGATGCCTCAAGACGAGATGGAGAGACAGTGGAAGTCAGCGGAACCATCTTGGCTACACCATTACATTGGACGTCCCGGGCCAGGACCTGCCCCGAAAGTCAGTGGACAACCTCAACCACTTGAGGACAGGCATGCGGACACAGGTATGGAGTAGCGATGGAAGAGGTGGGGCCTCATGGACAGCGCCTCCTGCGAGTGTGGGGACCCAACACAGCAGTGGAGCACATAGTCACCAGTTGCCCCAAACACCGAGCCACCGAATGGTGTATGAGGTCTGATTGACTGGACGATGACACGTTGGCCTGGCTCTCCTCAAGGAGCTGCAGGTCTAAAAGACATACGACAGAAGAAGAAGAAGCCACATGCTGGAGTTTGACTAAGGTTAAAATGTACTTATCAAGAAGAAGTTTGGATGAATATCTTACTGTTTTACTTTGACAATAAATAAACTATTAATCAAGAGACTGTGTGTTGAATGATCTTATCTTTCTATGGCTTTGAATGTCTCATGGAGAGCTCCCATTCGTAAAATGACGCTGTCTCCACACCCCTGTCTTCTCTAGTGTGGCTGGAGGCAGCAATTCCTTGAACAATATAATAATCTGCCACTATATCAAGTCGAAAGCTACCTTACAGACAGGAGGTGTAGAAGAGGGGACAGAAGATTGGGCTGGATCTCTGCGAGAGAGATTACGCCTGAACATTAGTACAGAGATGACAACTGAAGACTGGTTCCTTGGAAAGAGAAACTGAAGAAAATAGATCTCAGCCCAGCCAGGCTTCAAGATTTCATTGCGCCTTATCTAAGGGAAGAAGACTTTACCATGGAATCGTGAGTAGGTGGGCGGTGGAAGATTGCAACCTTCACGTGGTCCGCCCTGTTTCGACTAAATGCAATCAACTCGACATGCACAAATGGAAGACAAAATAGAACAAGTTGTCCAACGACTTTAGCTCTGCACGCCACACGAAAGAAGAAACGTGAGGTAGTAGTAGTGTAATTGGTAGGCCCTTCTCAGTCATGACTGACCATGGGTGATGCATCCTGGTTGGATGCAAGCCTGGGCGATGTCATTTATGGAGGACAGGCTGTTTGCCCGTGCAGCACGCGTTCCCCCCTCTCAATGTCACTGTTTGCTCCAAAGGAACAGCAGGTCTGTTACAGTTTGGCACCAGGCGCCATGCAGGAGCTGACAGAGCGAGGTTGTAGGAAAACGACGAACTGCCTTAGGGGCTCCGACTCCGGATTTTCTTAAGGTTTACTCCTGGAGCCTTTTCATGACTGGTATATAGCCCAAGGCAGTGAGGTTTTTAAATCAGAGTTTTCCTTCTCCTAGATGGACTGCCTTCCCAGGCTGACAAGCCCCATCTGCCCGAAGACTCATGGGACGGGGCGTCTACCTTCACTGTGCAGGTCTATAGCACCTGCCCACTGCCCAGAATCATGTGTAGAACAAACTATTATACTATGCTGAATTCAGAAGCTGGAATGTTTACTTTGAACGGCTTCTGAAGAGTCTGGAGAAGTTTAGTTCTGCTAAAGATTGGAAAGAAGCCAGAAGCTTGATCGCTAGCCAGCCTGGATTGATCCAGGGGATTGTCCTTGAGTTGGTTTTGAGTCAAGATAATACACATTCTTTCTAACTGACAGTCACTTTCTGTACTACGAAAAACCATTTTGGATGTTGTCTGAAAGTCCACATTTGTTATCGTTTTCTTACTGATGTTTTTAGAAACATTCAACCTATGTTTATCAATGGTGGACTGAGCAAAATTGAAGGACCCCCTGTTTTGTCTAAATCCAGATTTGGCAATCTTCTGCCAAGATCTGTTAAAATCCATGGAGCCGCAAGATGGAGCAGGTGAAGAGGAGGTCCACAAGATGGTGGAGTGAGGCCAAGGTATTAAGAAGCAGATATGGCCCCAAGTGCCTACCTGAATGAATCTCGTTCAACTATTCAACCCTGACAATGGACGTTGGTGAGAAACAAAAATGTACTGCTGCGTGTTCTCAGTTGCCTCAGGAGAACGTGAAATATACACCAGTGGTGGGAAGAAATGGTGAAGTTATTTGATGATTTCATGGAAGAGGTGGAATGGTGGTTAACTGACATTATACCACAACTTACATACCAACATTGAAAGAAGCTACGCAAAAATGTGCTGGAATGGAAGAGGTGATTACACCACAAGATAGTATAGGACATAAATCTGGTTCTATAACCATTCAGCATCAAGGGCCTCTGCTTGAATGGAAGCTAGAAGTTGATCTAGCTGCACTCTCTCAATAGAATTGAATACCTTGGAGAAGAAACATGCAGTTTGAGCGACAAGAAGAACAGCTGAAGGTAGGAGAGATGAGGGTGACAAGAAGAACAGCTGAGAGCAGAGATGAGGCGACAGAAGAAGAGATGAGGGCGACGAAAAGAACACCTGGAACCTAGACCACAAAGTTGGCGGTTGCCAAATCGGAGATGAGCTAATGAAAGTGAGGTTTGTAGATTAACCCTTATTGATCCATGCCATTATAATCTCCACTACACATAGTGTGCATGCCACCGTTTACATGGAATTATGGTACCGACTACACTTTACATTAGCATGGTCAGCTTGCTATCCTCTCTCTCTCTCTCTCTCTCTCTCTCTCTCTCTCTCTCTCTCTCTTCTCACTCCCAACACAAGCCCATGGCTGAGCTGAATGAGAATGCGCTGCAGTTTAAATGTCCTGTATACTTGTGGAATAAAGCTGATCTTTTAGCCATGTGTGTTAGTTTGGATTAATCATTAACATGGTGTCAGAAGTGGATTGAGCCAGTCTCCGACCCCCTTTTGCCCGAATTAATTTTAGTTTAGTTTTTTTTTTTTACAACGAACCATCGTCGCTTATTATGTAGGGTCGTAAACCAGATCTTTAATGTTCGACTCGAATTTGCCGAAGGTAGGCGCATCTTCGAAGTGGAATTCGGAATTTTCATAGATGCCGCCCACCCAGGGGCTGCTCCATAACTGTCGTACTGCGATGGCTCACACCCGAAATTCTTCTGTGTGCAATGCCCCACTTATGAGAAAACTTGCCATACTGTAAAAAGTATTAAGGCCACTTTATCCGGTGCTGCCGGCGCTCGTGGCAACAGGGCCGCGGACCAGTCACAACAACTCTCTCTATGCGCCCGAGCCCACAATTTGCCATGAGGCACTGACTGAAACAGTCCCAATTTCAGCAGAACCACAACCGGAGCACCTGCAGGAAGACAGGCAAATCATACATTGCCTGTGTACTCGACTCACCGTCCACAACAGTGATTCCATGACAACGCTCAGTATATACCAATGTCGTGCAAAGATGTAATGAACATCCATCTGGACCTGGGATTTATCGGCCTTTAATCTATTCAATATTACCCAACACCACTCCCGACTAAACCTGGATTTCACTCAATTCCTCCTTGTGACCCGCGGTCCCCTGCTATTTCCGCAGATTATTTATGTAGTGAAGACGGAATCCAAAGTTAGTTAGTTCAATTGGTCCGCATATCCTTGTTCCCCATGATCAACTCACCCGCTTCTGACTGCAAGGGACCTACATTTGTTTTTAACTAATCTCTTTCTCTTCACATATCTCAACAAATCCCCTAAAAAACTTTTGCAGTCAGTTTTTTATGTTCCCTGCCAGTTAGTTTTCTTTCATAATCTATTTTTCCTTTCCTAATTAAGCCCTTTGTCCTCCTCTGCTGGGTCTCTGAATTTTCTCCCAGTCCTCTGGTATGCTGTTTTTTCTGGCTACTTTATACACATCCTTTGCTTTTGAACTATCCCCGATTTCCCTTGTTATCCACGGATGCACTTTACCTTCCCCGATTTATTCTTTTTGCCCAAACTGGGATGAACAAGTTTTTGTCAACTTCATCCATGTGGAGTCTTTAAATGTCTTCCATTGTATATCCACCGTCAACCCTTTAGAATTAATTGCCAGTCAATCTTGGCCAATTCACATCTCATACCCTCAAACAAGATACCTTTCTTTAAGTTCAGAACCATTGTTTCTGAATTAACAATGTCACTCTCCATCCTAATGAAGAACTCAACCTATTATGAGTCACTCTTGCCCAAGGGGGGCCACGTACAAACAATACGGCTAACTACCTTCCTCATTACTCAAACCCAGTCTAAATAGCCTGCTCTCTCGTGGTTTCCTCTATGTTAGATTGCTAACTATCCTGCGTACCCCCCCTCCCTCTTCCTCCAGCACCCTGCCAATTTGATTCACCCATATATTAGATTTGAAGTCACCTTTAACTGTTTTTGCCTTTGTCGCACGCATTCTAATTTCCTGTTTGTTTGATACTCCCCCTTCACTGCTATCTGTTAGGTGGCCTGTACACAACCACCCACCAGCGTTTTTCTGCCCCTTAGTGTTTTGCAGCACTTACCATACCCGTTCCACATCTCACGCGTATGTCCTTCCTTTCCATTGCGTTAATCTCTCTCTAACCAGCAGACGCTACACCCACCTCCTTTTCCTTTCTCTCTATCCTCCTGCATATTGAATATCCGTGTGGAATGTTCAGCTCCAGCCTACGTCACCTGGAGATGTGTCTTCCCGTGATAAGCATAATACTAACCTGCATCTGCACGTTTCAAACTTGTCCACCTTATACGAATACTCCTTGCATATGAGGACACTAGCATGCAGGCTTAATTCATTAATGCTGGTTTATGTCGTCTGCCTGCCACTTTTAACCTTTTCACCTTGGTAACCTATTGCTTCACCCTCTTTACACCCACCTACCTCTCTGCTCTTGTATCCCATCCTCCTGCCACATTAGTTTAATCATCCCCCTACAGCCACTAGCAAACACTCCCCCCAAGGACAGACCGTCCTATTTGAGACAGTGCAGCCATCTGCAGACTGTCTACTGGTAGTAATCCAGAATTATTTGAACCTTTGAGCCACTTTTCATCTTACTAAATTCTCCTTGTAGAACCTCATCCTTTTTTTACTTACATCGTTGGTGCCAATATGCACCCACACGATGCTTGTTCACACCTCCCCCTCCAGAATGTTCTGCAGCGTTTGACATCCCTGACCCTCGCACCAGGGATGGCAACATACCATCCTGATTTTTTCACCCTGAAAATTGAATGCCCTATTTATAGTTGCGCTTTCCCTCTTTTTCCCCCTCATGTGCCGCAGAGCCACCCAGGTGCCATGAACCTGGCTGCTGCTGCATTCCCCTGATGATCATCTCTCTTCCACAGTATCCAAAATGCTATACCTGTTTAGGAGGGACATGACCGCAGGGGACTCCTGCACTACCTGCCTACTGCTTTGCTGGCTATTGGCCACCCGTTCCCTTTTTGTCCTCTTACCTTTTTGCCTTCGGCTGTGACCAACTCGCTGTACGTGCTATCCACGACTTTCTCCGCATCGTGGATGCTCCAGTATGAATCCAGCCGCAGTGCCAATCGTTCAATGCGACACACTTCCTGCAAATGTAGTCACCCGGGATACCGACCTTCTCCCTGATCTCCCACATGTTGCAGGCTGAACAAACCATGGGGCCGATCACTACTGACATACCTTACTCCCAAATAACTCTGTATTAAATATTAAAAAACACAAAACTTATCCTTTAAACTTTACTAATTAATACTGAATCCTTAACTCCCAGAATCCTTAACTCCCAGAATCCTCAAACCTGAAGGCAGAAATGTAAAAATTGTAAACCCGGGGTTGCACCCAATCAGCTGCTTCCTCGGGTCCTCTACCACCATATAACCATATAACAATTACAGCACGGAAACAGGCCCTCTCGGCCCTTCCAGTCCATGCCGACCATTTGTTTTCCCCTAGTCCCATCTACCTGCACTCAGACCATACCCCTCCATTCCCTTCACGTCCATATACCTATCCACTTTACTTTTAAATGTTAAAATCGATCCTGCCTCCACCACTTCTGCTGGAAGTCATTCCACACAGCCACACCCTGAGTAAAAAGAAGTTCCCCTACGTTAACCCTAAACTTCTGTCCATTAATTCTCATGACATGCCCTTTGTTTGATCTTTCCTACCTCAATGGAGGGAAAAACATATCATTCAACTCTGTCTATCCCTTTCATCATTATTTTTAAGACCTCAATCAAGTTTCCCCCCCTTTGACCTGTCTGCGCCTCCAAAGAATAAAGACCTAACTTGTTCAACCTTTCTCTGTAACATAGTTGCTGGAACCCTGGCAACATTCTAGTAAATCTCCTCTGTAATCTCTCTATTTTGTTGACATCTTCTATAATTCGGCGACCAAAATTGTACACAATTACTCAGAATTGGTCTTACCAATGCTTGTAAATTTTAAATTACTTCCCTACGCCTATATTCTATGCTCTGATTTATAAAGGCCAGCACACCAAAGGGCTTTCTTCACCAATTCAGTGGGCTTCCACAGATTCTTTCTTTGGAAGTGAGATGACGTTGCACAAGATGTTGGTCTCACAGCTCCAGGTACTCCACTTCTCTCCCAACGGCTCCGGGCCTCTGTCGAAAGCAAGCCCGTGATTGTGTTTTATACTCACAGCTACAGGTACTCCACCCTCTCGCACACGGCTCCCTGGGCCTCTGTGAAAGCAGCCCCGCGATGTGTTTTATTACTCATAGCTCCAGGTACTCCACCCTCTCACCACAGCTCCTGGGCCTCTGTGAAAGCAAGCCCCGCGATGATGAGTTATACTCACAGCTCCAGGTGCTTCCACCCTCTCGCACCACGGCTCCCTGGGACCTCACAGGCTCCAGGTACTCCACCCTCTCTCACAACGGCTCCTGGGCTCTTTGTTGGAAGATCTTCACAGCACGTACTTTGATTATTGTCCCTGGGGGCCATCCCACTGCAGAACCTCCCACATTGCCAAAAGGTATGCTTTTGGCTGACATGGCTGATACATTCTCAAAGTTGCTGCTGCCCGATTTGCAATAGCTAAACCCCATACCAACAGAAAGCAACCATTCTTCTGCACCCACAGTAGCAGCCGACTCTTTGAGGTGGCACCCCCCCCCGGCAAAACAATAAGTGGTTTTAGGCAATTCTATCAGATGATTCGAAATCGACTGTCAGTACCCCAACCTCAGCCATGGTCATTCAAAAACTAAACTCGCCACTTCTTGTCCACGAGCCCCTGCAGTGCTCTCAGACTATGGACTCAATTCTCCAGTCAGATCTTCAGGGATTTCACAAAATGCTTGGACTTTCACCCCCACAGCAGCCGCGAGTACCGCAGTCCAACGGCCTGTGTCCCCGGGATTCAAATCTGATCATGGCTGATCACCTCAATCCAGTACACCTTCTGCTTCTCCAATCCCCTGATCCCGCTATCTTTAGAGCTATCTAGCTTCCCTGAAAGTATCCAGAGACACCGGAACACCTTTGGGGCAGAGAATTCAAGACTCACAGCCTCTGGAGACAAAGTGTTCCTCATCTCCGTTTTCTAAGGCTATACCTATTTTTAAATGTGGTCATGGTTCTGGACTCCCACTCGGGAACATGTTTCCAGCCTTTTAACAATCTGATATGATTTCAATAAGATTCCCTCATCCTTCTAAATCCAGAGGGTAAAGACAGCGCTCATTCTCTCGCGTAGACAGTCCCCCATCGGAATTAACGTTGTAAACCTCGCTGTACTCCTCTATAGACGAATGTCATTCCACAAATTAGGGG
>JAVHYY010000237.1:0-50000 GCA_035221665.1 Okamejei kenojei | reverse complement strand
AATAGTATTGGATAAGGAATTAGATATACGGTGCCAGGATGCGGAAAGGATATGTGGAATTCTCTGCTCTAAAGATCTGTGGATACTCAGCCATTTAACATGTACACAAATGGCTGTCAGCTACTTTAAGAGAGAGGGGATGTGGAGATTGAACAAATAGGTGGATGACAGATAAGTAGAGCCAAAGATTTTAATAAATTACTTAACAGACTAGAGTGGACAAACAATAGACATCCTCCTATTTCTTATATTATTTTATTTAATTAAGATAAAAATATATATAAGCAGGAGGCTGTTATTAGGAAGGATGAAACCATTAACAGAAGAAGCCTGAAAATCTATTGTGGTCCAAGGACAAAAATAATTACAGTTTTGTAAACCTTTCCTCTAGGGCTTTTCCACTTCCCTCTCATGTGAGTTTTGCCTAATGGGAATGTTTGATGTCTCTGTTAATTATGATTGGTGAACATATGTGGTTAAGATTAATTTTATGTTTAACTTACATCTAACTATCTCCAATTCACTGGAATGTTCTGGACAATGTACTTTGAACTTGGAAGAATTGTTTCTGTTTCTGTTTAGATACATTGAGTAACTTGGCTTATTCAGCAAAGCAGTCGACTGCTTGCTATGAATCATAAATCTAACTTATGGATTGGTGCAGTGTTAGCTCTCCCAGTGTTATTGCTGCTCTCCCAAACATTAGAAATGAATTAACTCAAGAACTACCCACAGCTAGAAGTCTTTGTTTGCCTTCTCTGGACAATAGATGAGGCTTTGGATTGTCCTACATGACGCCTTCAGTTGTCAACATGTCACCCACATATACTCATCATAACATTTAACATGTCCAGGATTCATATGTATAAAAAAGCTGAAAAGGTTCTATCAACCACTCAGAATTTAGGGATGGTTGTCGATTACATGCTCCAATCGGAAGTCCCATTTCCAAGGGCTGAATCCACATGATTTTGTTGTCTATTATTTATGGGGAAATGCATGGGAAAAAGGTACATATTTGATGCTTATTTTTAAGCAGATGATGTTTATTTATATCCCTATCCCAAGGGCAGCATTGTGGCACTGCGGTAGAGTTGCTGCCTTTGAGACCCGGGTTCAATCCCGACTATGGGTGATGTCTATAGGGAGTTTGTACGTTCTCCCTAAGATCGCGCGGGTTTTCTCCCTAGATCTTCGGTTTCCTCCCACACTCCAAAGACGTACAGGTATGTAGGTAAATTGGCTTGGTAAAAGTGAAAATTGTCCTTAGTGTGTAGGATAGTGTTACTATGCGGGGATCGCTGGTCGGCACGGACACTGTGGGCCGAAGGGCCTGCTTCTGCGCTGTATCTCTAAACTAGAGTACAGCGTACAGTACAAAAACCCTTAATTTTACATTTGATTGCCAAAGCGCGTTTGCACACAAGATTATCACAGAATTCACTGTTTGTGTCCAGAATCTAGCCAACCAAAATCCTCAGTGATGCAAAACCTTTCACTTGAACATGTTTTTCTTGGTATGACCTGAAACTATAGGTTTCATTACTGGACTTGCATGGACTGGCGCTGGACTGATTTATTTATTTTTAAAAAAGCTCGGCCCTGGACTGGATTTAAATGAAATAATGAATGGTGGCTATGGAATTAATAAATTGGTTCAAGAAGCCACCAGGTTCACAAAGTAAATCGATGTCCATGTCCATGCACACAAGTGAGTCCAGACTACCAACATGACAGACTAATAACTGTCCTTTAAAATGGCGTAGAAAGTCAGGAGGTAATTAAGAATGGATAATAATTCTTAGCCTTGCCACCAATACCTACATCCTCGGCTAGTGAAATGCCCTAACTTAGCATCATCATGTAGAGGCAAATAATTACTCGGTGCTGGTGGTCCTGCCAGCATAGTATCAATATCTTACTGTCTGCCTTGCTCTTAACTATTAGGAAATCTCTCTAAATTTTACACTCTTTCATCTAACCAGAGCTGCTTATAAAGTGATATGGTTGATTGCCATAAATATAGACAATAGTCAATAGACAATAGTCAATAGGTGTAGGAGTAGGTCATTCGGCCCTTTGAGCCAGCACTGGCTGATCATCCCTGATCAGTACCCTGTTCCTGCCTTCTCCCCATATCCCTGACTCCGCTATCTTTAAGAGCCCTATCTAGCTCTCTCTTGAAAGTATCCAGAGAACCTGCCTCCACCACCCTCTGAGGCAGAGACTCACAACTCTCCTTGAGAAAAAGTGTTTTCTCATCTCCGTTTTTAAATGGCTTACCCGTTATTCTTAAACTGTGGCCCCTGGTTCTGGACTCTCCCAAAATTGGGAATATGTTTCCTGCCTCTAGCGTGTCCAAACCCTTAACAATCTTATATGTTTCAGGCAAGGCAAGGCAAGGCCAGGCAAATTTATTTATATAGCACCATTTATATACATGCAGCAATTCATAGTGCTTTACAAAAGAAACAAAAGAATAACATAGTAAAAAGACAGCAGAACAACCATACAACACAGAACAACAAAATAGCCAGTAATCAAAAATTACAAAACAAGCGATAAGACAAATGCATGAATAGTAAAACAAAGTCACTAAAACAATAAAACGATTTTAAAAGCACATAAAAGGGATAAGATTAGAAGGTTAAGATTACCTGCATGTAGGGTTATGGAAAAGTTACAGTAAACAACAGTGTTTTTAGGCCTAATTTAAATGAGCTTACAGTCTGTACACACCTCAGGTGTTCAGGGAGCTTGTTCCACAGGTGTGGAGCATAAAAACTGAACGCTGCTTCAGCCTTTTTAGTTCTGACCCTGGGAACACAGAGTAAACCTGTCCCTGAAGACCTGACGAGTCTAGATGCCTCATATACAACAAGGTCAGAGATGTATTTTAGACCCAGATCATTCAGTGCCTTGTAGGCCAGTAACAGAATTTTAAAATCTATCCTTTTACACACATGAATAAGATCCCCTCTCATCCTTCTAAATTCCAGAGTGTACAAGCCCAGTGGCTCCATTCTCTCAGTATATGACAGTCCCGCCATCCCGGGAATTAACCTTGTAAACCTACGTTGCACTCCCTCAATAGCAAGAATGTCCTGCCTCAAATTAGGGGACCAAAACTGCACACAATACTCCAGGTGTTGTCTCACTTGGGCCCAGTACAACTGCAGAAGGACCTTTTTGCTCCTATACTTGACTCCTCTTGTTATAAAGGCCAACATGCCATTTGCTTTCTTCATTGCCTGCTGTACCTGCATGCTTACTTTCATAGACTGATGAACAAGGACCCCTCAGATCCCGTTGTACTTCCCCTTTTCCCAACTTGACACCATTTAAATATAAGAAATATTCATCTACCTAAAGATGCAATAATATGTAGTAATGTTAACTGTAAATATATGAAGCATAGGAGAGATATCTGCTCCATGTACAATGATATAGTAAGCGTCTTATATGTAGGCAGTAGACCCTACTGCAAGCATAAAAATAAGACACATAACATCAGACCTGGCTGGAATAAGTATGTAGCTGAGTATCACACTGAAGCCCGTGAAGCCACCAAAGCATGGGCTATGGCAGGTAGACCCAGACAGGGGCCTGTGTTTGAGCACAAGAAGCTCACTAATGCAAGGTATAAGTATGCTGTTCACTTCATCTGTAAAAATGAGCAAGCTATGAGGGCTGATTCCATGGCTAAGAAGCTGCTAAGTAACAATGCTACAGATTTTTGGAAGGAAGTGAGAGCTCGTAGCAGTTGCAAAACATCTGTACCATGTACTGTAGATGGAATCTCCGGAACGGCTAATATCGCGGAGTTATGGCGACAACATTATAGCACTCTATTCAACTGTGTCCAAGGTGACTTGTATAGGGTGGACAATATTGAGAGTAATGACTCGATGGTGATTATGTCACATGAGGTGTATCATGCCATGAACAAGCTGTCCAACAACAAAGCAAGTGGCTTGGATCATATCTCTGCTGAACATCTTAAGTATGCGAGTAAGAGGATAGCTCCTCTCCTAGCTATTTGTTTTACTGGCTTTATGATTCATGGCATGTTACCAGACTCAATGTTGTCTGTCCTGTTAGTGCCGGTTATTAAGGACAAAGCGGGTAAAGTAGGCAATCTAAATAATTACAGGCCCATAGCTTTAGCCAGAATATTGTCAAAAGTCTTAGAAAGAGTTCTGCTGGATAGAATAAATGAGTTTGTTAACTCCACAGATAACCAGTTTGGCTTTAAAGGTAAACATGGCACTGACATGCATTATATGCCCTAAAGGAGATTGTAAACAAATATAGAGGAAAAAACTCTTCAATCCTTATGTGCTTTATTGATGCTTCCAAAGCCTTTGACCGTGTTAATCACAGAAAGCTGTTTGGTAAAATGCGTCAAAGAGGGGTGCCTAAATACATTGTGAGAATACTGGCCTACTGGTATGCCCATCAGACTATGCAAATAAAATGGGGAAATAGGGTCTCAGCCCCATTTGGGGTTAGCAATGGTGTTAGACAAGGGGGAATTTTATCCCCAGTCCTTTTAAATCTATATATTGATGATCTGTCCAAACAATTCAAAGCCTGTAACACTGGGTGCGTGATTGGTAATATTCTAGTGAACCATATTATGTATGCAGATGATCTTGTGGTCTTTAGTCCATCTAGCGCTGGTCTCCAGCAGCTCCATACTGCATGTTCCGTGTATGGTTTGGAACATGACATTAAATATAATGCTAGTAAGGGTGCTGTTATGGTCCGTAGAACCAAAGAGGATAAAAGCCTAAAATATCCTGATTTTAAATTGTCTGACAACAATCTTAGTGTCTGTAATAAGATAACATATCTAGGGCATATTATTACAGAACAAATGACAGATGATGAGGATATTTATAGGCAACGACGCATGCTGTATATACAGGCGAATATCCTCTTGCGTAAAATTTGGTGCGTGTGCAGATGTGGTGAAGATGTCGCTATTTGGAGCATACTGCACACCCTTTCGCACTGCGCACCTGTGGTCGAACTATTTAAAGACAAGTATGCAGAGACTAAAGGTTGCATATAACGATGCCATGAGAACACTGCTAAGGCAAACCAAGATGGTGTAGTGCCAGTAATATGTATGTGGCTGCAGGAGTCAGTACTCTAGAAGCTATCCTAAGACACCACATGTATAAATTCATTTGCAGGATAAATGACTCTAAAAATGTGCTTATTGTGGCCTTGACAAACATAAGGGTTAGCACTACACGCTACGAATCCCAGTTGTGGAGACACTGGTATCGTTGTCTCGTTGTAGGACATTGATCATTTTTTACTCTGGATTTTTAGCTTAGGTATTGTGGGGTTTTTTTAAATATGTAAATTATGATGTTTTTATGTGATTTACCATGATTTTATATATTTATGATACTTGATATGCAATGCATTTTTTAATGTAATGTTTCCCCTTGTCTGGACCTTGAGTCTGTAATAAAGTTATTATTATTATTATTATTATTATTATAATCTGCCTTCCTGTTTTTGATAGCAACGTGGATAACCTCACATTTATACACATTAAACTCCATCTGCCATACATCTGCCCACTCACCCAACCTGTCCAAGTCACCCTGCATTCTCATAGCATCCTCCTCACAGTTCACTCTGCCACCTAGCTTTGTGTCATCTGCAAATTTGCTAATATTACTTTGAATCCCTTCATCCAAATCATTGATGTATATTGTAAGTAGCTGCGGTCCCAGCACCGAGCCTTGCGTTACCCCACTAGTCACTGCCTGCCATTCTGAAAGGGACCTGTTAATCCCTACTTTTTGTTTCCTGTCTGCCAACCAATTTTCTATCCATGTCAGCACTCTACCCCCAATACCATATGCCCTAATTTTGCCCACTAATCTCCTATGTGGGACCTTATCAAATGCTCTCTGAAAGTCCAGGTACACTACATCCACTGGCTCTCCCTTGTCCATTTTCCCAGTTATATCTTCAAAAAATTCCAGAAGATTAGTCACACATGATTTCCCCTTCGTAAATCGAAGCTGACTCTGACTAATCCTGTTACTGCTATCCAAATGTGCCGCTATTTCATCTTTGATAATTGATTCCAGCATCTTCCCCACCACCGATGTCAGGCTAACTGGTCTTTAGATTCCCTGTTTTCTCACTCCCGCCTTTCTTTAAAAAGTGGGATAACATTAGCTACCCTCCAATCCAGAGGAACTGATCCTGAATCTAAAGACCGTTGGAAAATTATCATCAATGCATCCACAATTTCTAGAGGCTCTTCCTTAAGTACCCTGGGATGCAGATCATCAGGCCCTGGGGATTCATCAGCATTCAGTCCCATCGGTCTAACCAACACCAGTTCCTGCCTAATGTGGATTTCCTTTAGTTCCTCCGTCACCCCAGATCCTCTGGCCACTACTATATCAGGAAGATTGTTTGTGTCCACCTTAGTGAAGACGGATCCAAAGTATCTGTTCAACAAATCTGCAATTTCCTTGTTCCCCATAATAAATTCATCTTTTTCAGTCTTCAAGAGTACAACTTTGGTCTTAACTAATTTTTTCCTCATCATATACTGAAAGAAACTTTTTCTATCCTGTATATTCTTTGCTAGCTTACCTTAGCCACAAGTCTCCAAACTTTCATTGGATTCAAATTACTAACTAAATGTTTTATAACCAATATTTGTTCACTGTTTAGCTGTTTTCTCTAGTTTAGTTTAGAGATACAGCATGGAAACAGGCCCTTCGGTCCATCGAGTCCATGTCAACCATTGATCATCTGTACATTAGTTCTATATTGTCCCACTTTCGCAAGCTACAAATTAGGGGCGATGCACAGAAGCCAATTTAGCTTCAAACCTGCACTTCTTTGGAATGTGGGAGGAAACCCGAATGCCTGGAAAAAAGCCACGCAATCACAGGGAGAACATACAAACTCCACACAGACAGTATTCATAGTCGGGATAGAACCCGGGTCTCTGACGCT
Organism: Okamejei kenojei; assembly: GCA_035221665.1. Classification (NCBI taxonomy): domain Eukaryota; kingdom Metazoa; phylum Chordata; class Chondrichthyes; order Rajiformes; family Rajidae; genus Okamejei; species Okamejei kenojei. The sequence continues at coordinate 42,995 of JAVHYY010000237.1, read as the reverse complement.
GTGTGGCAGCAGCTTTATCACGATGTCACTGTGCCACCTGAACATAAGAATACCGGAAAATAGGAGCATAAGTAGCTCACCAGGCCCCTCCAGCCTGTCCCTTTGTTAAATAAGATCATTGCTGATCTATGCTTGCTTCAATTCCCCTTCTGCACAAATTCTCCATTATCTCAAGTCTTCAATCTTTCAAAAATACTATACCTCCACCTGAGGTCATTCTAATGATCTCTACAACCCACATGGGCAAGAACCCTTTGTGAAAACTAGAGAGCAGAAGCTTAAGGTCAGAGTGGAGAGTATTAAGAGAGACCTCAGGGTCAACCTTTGTATTCAGAGGATAGTCTGTATCTGGGATCAGCTATCAGAGGAACCTATAGTACTGTATACATTTATGTTGTTTAAAATACACATGGCTTTAAAAACACAGTTAAGTAGAATACAGCCAAATGGAACTAGCCCAATATGCCAACTTAATCTTCTCTCAATTGCCCGCCTTGTCCCACCATGGACAAGGTGTGCCGAAGGACCTGTTTTCCGTGTTATATAGTTCAAATAAATTTCTATGTAAATGCATTTTAAATGTTTGCCCCTTTATCTCTTAACTATGTCCCTTCATTCAGGACTCTTCAATGAGTGGAAACATCTCTACATCTTACCCTGTCATGCCCCTTCAGGATTTTATATGCCTCCATAAGGTCACTGCTCATTTTCCTAAATTCAAGAATGCAGATGCAATCTGGCAGAGACAATGCGTGAGCTTTCAGACTTGGTGAAAGAAGAGGCAACAAAAGAAGAAATTCTAAACCAGAAGGTTTTGAGAATTTAAGCAATTCATTGTAATTAAGCTATGAGTAGCAGAATGATTAAACACAGTAATTCATTGAAGTGTGATATCAAATTGTTAATTTCAATGGATAAAGATGATAATTGTAGTTTAAATAATAACATTCATTGCAGCTTGACTGAAACCAATAATTCACTGAATGATTCATAGCTCGAAAAATATTAAAGTGATTCAGATGGACATTTATCACAGAGGAGATCCTAGTGCAGTTAAGCAGGTTTTTTTCTCTTCTCGTTCTCTGATGAACAATCAACATTTGTTCCTGAAAAATAGATGTTCCATCATCTCCCACTTCATCCTCTCATATTGGAACAAAATTCCAACTCATTCCTTCATCTCCAGCCACATCCCAGCTCATTCACCAGTTCTCTCCTCTTCTAATCCACATTTCTGTATGTTTTCTGAGCAAATCTTAAATGTGTGCTGATTTTGTTTAATGGCTGATGAACACAGACAGTCTATGCTGAGGTTAAAATATTAAATGTGGTCTCTACGTGATCGAGTTTTGGTCGAAGGAACCAGTTCACACAGAAATGGACTGGTATCCGAACATCTGTTCCTGTACTTAAAATTGTATATATAATACAAGATTGATTATTTTGCACTTGGAAATTCCAGGCTAATAGTTGCATTCAACAGAGAAAGGGTCAGAAGGTAACATCATTGCAGCCATAGGGTCTGTGTGACAGCTGTTTGTCAATTGACCAAACGTGGAATCAAATGTTTGTTCATAAACATGGTCTCAGAACGTTACAGTAAAAGGTACAGTATCTTTGTGTGATGGAATACACCAGTGGTTTGGATGTTCGCAGCTTAGCTTACAACCCATTTGAGGTCCATTGTCTGCACAGTGTCAAGTTTTATATTTCATATATACTGTATTAATTTATAAAATCATAGAAATATTAGGGGACAGAAGATGGCCAATCTGCCCTTTCAGTTTGTGGTAGGTTTAATTTACTTAGTTTAGATTACAGGTACTGTGCTGAAACAGGGTGGGGTGGGGGTACAGACAGCACCCGTAGTCAGGATCACACCCGGATCTCTGGCGCTGTAAGGAAGCAACTCTACCGCTGCGCCACTGTGTTGCCCCCTGAGTTCCTGAGGAAAAGGACCACAAATTCCTTTTCCTCACTCTTTACCCATATTCCTGTAAATAACCCTATCCCAAATGATAAACAAAAGTTATTTTGAAAACCCAAATTGTCTCTGTGTCCAGAAGTGATAGAGCTAGCAAGCTCCAGAATGTAAAAAAGGTTTTCTACACATTGATCCACTTGAGTCTTTTGCCTCCCAGTCTTCGAACCAGCCAGTTATCACAACAGCTTCCCATGATTTAGTTATATAGACTAATCACGGTCTGTTGTCAGAACCTATCCAAAGCCTCGCTGCCTGTGTCATAACAGGACAAATCCCTGCAAGAGTTAGCCAGCATTGTTTTCCAATGCAGCAATGCCTCAATGTTAAATTCAGACCCTTATTTCCCATCGTGCCAGGGTCTTTCTCTACCCTACCTCTGTAACCTTCTTCATCCCTGAAGAAACTCAATAGGGTAGAAACTTGTCTTTGGTCAAACACGTTACATATAGAGCATGGTGTTTGATATTCCTCTTACGAGGTTAAATATATTTGCATTTTTCGAAAAACTTTCCGCAAATGAGTAAGAACATAAGAAGGTAGGAGCAGGAGTAGGCCACTCAGTCTCTCAAATCTATCCCATCATTTAATATGATCATGGCTTATTGCCCCAGGCCTCATCCCAGGATCTTTCATCCTAGTGAATCTATTTTGGACTGTTTTCAATGCCTGTATGTTCTTTTGGGTTTGTATAGTCTTTTGGTTCCTATAGTAAATTGCGACTAAATTGGTAACAACACATACACATTTGAAGTCTACCATTATGGTCTGTGATTTGCAATTTGAATTCCCTCACCCTCCTCCCTCCACACGTGCACTCACACACGCACCATCTCCAAAGTTTGGTTTAGTTTAGAAATACAGTGCAGAAACAGACCCTTTGGCTCACCGGGTCCGCGCCGACCAGCGATCCCCGCACATTAACATTATCCTACACACACTAGGGATAATTTTTACATTTACCAAGCCAATTTACCTACATACCTGTACGACTTTGGAGTGTGGGAGGAAATCGAAGAGCCCGGAGAAAACACACGCAGGTCACGGGGAGAACGTAGAAACTCCGTACAGACAGCAACAATAGTCGGGATCGAACCCGGGACTCTGGCGCTGCAAGCTCTGTAAGGCAGCAACTCTACCTCTGTGCCACCCAGGTTCATCACTGATTAATGTATTCCAATGTGTCCACAGATAAATCTGATTTGCTGCAGTGTTCACATTTAAAATGTTGCATTTCATAAAGTTTCAATGCATAGATAGATTAGTGTAAAAAACACTAAAAATACGGATTTTTAAGGCTGTTTCTTCGAAGAAAACAAAACATTCAAGCTTTATGCATGCAGAATATATTATCATACATTTCATTACCAAGGGTGAATTTGTACTCCTCCATCCTTGTACGTCTGGTCTTTAATTCTTCCTGGATGCATTTAGCCTACTTCAGATATCTATTCTCTTAGCTCCAGATTCCCCCATAATCTACGACAGATCTCTCTATATTTAAGAAGCTTCTTAAAACCTGGCCCAGATTTTGGTCATGCTTGTCTCAAAGCTTTGTCATATTATGTTTGTTAATATCCTTGAGATTTATTCTGAGAAGTTGTAAGATAAAGTAACGTGTTATACAAATACAAGTTGGTAGTATGTATTCTTTAACGCGGTTGCCAGCATTGTCTGATTTAAGATATGCTGATTGCCCCAGCCAGCAAACAGAATTACCATTGTCATCATCTATATTACTGAAACTAAGATCTCGACCACTTTCTGACTTTCTGTTTCGTGATTTCCGAAAGAACGCCACCACTTACGGCCGTCATTTTTGGCCACCTCGCTCAGAATCCCCCTCCACCGGACTGGACTGGAGGATTTTTCCCATCGATGAAAAATCAGAGCGTTATTAATGTTTTTTAAAATGTTGCCATTCTCTCTGCTGCCCCCCGCTGGCGGCAGAGGGGAGGGATTATAAAACCCAGAAGTGTCGTGCCTCACTCAGTCTCTGTGAGACGGAGGAAGCGAGAGGGTCACAGCTCTCTGAGCTGCGAATAACACTGAACACACGTCTACTCTACGGTGAGTCCGCTTGATGTAAAGTCTTTGCCAAATTGGCTTGACTTTTAAAGACTTTTCAGAAAATGTGTTGGCTGTTTGCAAAGTGTTTGCCAAATTGGCTTGGCTTTTAAAGACTTTTTCAGAAAATGTGTTGGCTGTTTGCAAAGTGTTTGCCAAATTGGCTTGGCTTTTAAAGACTTTTTCAGAAAATGTGTTGGCTGTTTGCAAAGTGTTTGCCAAATTGGCTTGGCTTTTTAAATCGTTGCAACAGTTTTTGGACGATTAAAGCGTGAATAAACATTTTATTAGATCATGACTGTGTTTAATTGCAAAATTGGCGCTCATTCCGTGACTTCCGCTTTGTGGCAAGATGGCGCCAATGACGTCATTTCTGGTTAGCGGCAAGATGGCGCTGAGTGCGCCATATCCAGTTCGTGGCAAGATGGTGCTGACTGCAGAAGGCACAGAGTGTAGACGCCGTTGAATAATTCAAGAGAGCTGACTGCTCTGTCTATGATAAGTGTGTTTGCTGGATGTTATTTAAAGCATGTTTTTGCTTCAGCAGCAGCAGCCTCTACAGGAGGGTTTAAACGTTTGAATCATTCGGTTTACACACTTTATGTTTACCACGTTCAAAAGTTACTTGGCATTTTAGCATTGGGTGTGTGTGTGAGTGAGTCTGTCTGTGAGTGAGTCTGTCTGTGAGTGAGTCTGTGTGTGTGTGAGTCTGTGTGAGTGTGTGTGAGTCTGTGTGTGTGTGTGAGTCTCTGTGTGTGAGAGTCTCTGAGTGTGTGTGAGTCTGTGTGTGTGTATGTCTGTATGTGTGTATGTCTGTGTGCGTGTGCGTGAGTGTGTGTGTGTGCGTGACTATGTGTGTGCAAGAGTGTGTGTGTGTGTGCATGTGACTGTGTGTGTGTGCGTGAGTGTGTGTGTGCATGTGTGTGTGTGTGTGCGTGAGTGTGTGTGTGCATGTGTGTGTGTGTGTGCGCGTGACTATGTATGTGCGTGAGTGTGTGTGTGAGTGTGTGTGTGTGTGCATGTGTGTGTGTGTGTGTGCGCATGACTATGTGTGTGCGTGAGAGTGTGTGTGTGTGTGCATGCGTCTGTGTGTGTGTGCGTGAGCGTGTGTGCGCGTGCGTGAGCATCTGTGTGTGTGAGTGTGTGTGGTGGAGGGTGGGTGTGTGGCAGAGGGTGTGCGTGTGATCAACAAATAACAAATAGTATAAATAATATAGTTTTTCATAGTTCAGAACTTATTTGTTGTTTAGTAGCCTGATGGCTATCAGGAAGAAGCTGTTCCTCAATGTGGATGTTACAGTTTTCAGTTTCCAAAAGTCGGATGTGACTCCAGAAGTCGAGCAGAAGTCATTCAGTCCACAAGCCGTGATTCAGTCAGTCAGTCCAGAGGCCATGAGTCAGTCAGTCAGTCAGTCCAGAGACCATGAGTTAGTCCCAAGGTGCAAGAGTGAGTCCAGAGACCATGAGTAGGTCACTCGTCTCCCCACCCCCCCCCCCCCCCCACTGGCATCCCCCCCCCCCCACCTCAAGATGCTGCCCTCTGCCTGGCTATAGGATACTCCCATCCTGAAGCCACCCCCATCCCCCGCTGCAGGACACCCCCCACCCTCATCAGCCCATGAGAGCCCCCACCTGAAACCATCCCCCTCCCTCGGCTGCAGGACGTTTGCCACCCCCCACCCCACCCCGACAGCCCTGCCTCAAAAAAATGGTTTGCACAAATTCTTCAGTGAGTCCAGAAGATTGAGAATTAAAACAAAACAATGGAATACTTTAATTTGCCACAACCAAGAAATGGAAGGATGCACCTTGATGACGACAATCCATAATTGCTGCAGGAATTACTATACAATAGAACTGAACAACAGCAATTTGTTGAGGAGAATGAGGCTCTGGTTAATGCTGAGCAGAGAGCAGTGTGTGCACTCAATTTAACAGAAGGTGAAGACATTCCACTTCAGCAGACCCAATTCCCCATTCAATCACGTTTTGCTATGACGATCCATAAAGCGCAAGGACAAACAATGCAGAAGATGTTGATCTACCTCGACAAGCCGGTATTTCAGCATGGACAACTATGTGTCTCTTAGCCAAGGAAAGATGAAGGGAAATGTCAGTTTTCCTGAAGGATGGAACATCGACCAAGAATGTTGTCATTAAAAGCGGTCTTCTTTGAATGATGACTTCTGAGATAAATTCTCAGATTTTCTTTGTTAACATTTGACCGCTCAATCTCTCTATATTTAAATTGTAATTTTTTTAATCAACAGCTAAGAGACATGACGACACAGTGAGTAGCAACAAGAGACACAACAGAAAGAACTTAATAATTCTCATCTTTAACATTTAAATTGTTCTTATATTTTAAGAGTCATTCACATTTTAAACTTTAATAAATCAATGTTTCCACTTTTCATGCCTGCATGTTCTTCATCACAATGGGAACCTAATGGGCAGGAATGGATGCTCTGTGGGAGGGCCACTAAGAGTGCATGGGGGGGGGGGGGGGAGGTTGTGGGGAGAATTCCCTGCCACAGAGTGCAATGGAGGCCAAATCACTGGATGGATTTAAGAGAGAGTTGGATAGAGCTCTAGGGGTTAGTGGAGTCAAGGGATATGAGGAGAAGGCAGGCACGGGTTATTAATAGTGGACGATCAGCCATGATCACAATGAATGGCGGTGCTGGCTCGAAGGGCTGAATGGCCTCCTCCTGCACCTATTTTCTATGTTTCTATGTTGCTATGAGATGGACTGAATGCGTGTGGGGGAGGGGGGGAGGGGAATGGCAAGGAGCAGAGTTGGGGGGTGTGAAGGGATGAGGGGTGACTGAGTGAACTGCCAGCATACCAGGCGTGAGTGACTGCACTGCCAGCCCACCAACCGTGAGTAAGTGAACTGCCAACCCACCAGCCATGAGTGACTGCATTGCCAGCCCACCAGCCATGAGTAAGTGATCTGCCAGCCCACCAGCCATAAGTGACTGAACTGCCAGCCCAATAATCCATTCAGTCCACCCTCTCCCCCTTCTCTCTCACAGAGTCTGTCACCTGTTTTGTGCAGAATTTCTGGCTGTTTCTCAGCTGCCAGCCTGCCAGGTCTGAGTGATTGTACTGCCAGGCCAAAGTGACTGAGCTGCCTGGCCTCAGTGACTGAGCTGCCAGCCCAATAATCCATTTGGCCCACAATGTCCATACTAGCCCACTGGAAACCTGTATCTTCGGCACACAGCACTCATACTAGCACACAGATAGGATTCCCACTGGCCAGCAATATTGGAATTGGTGGAGAGGTGGAATATTGTGTTGGGTAAGCAGCCCTCCCGTGTGATGCTGGGATCCAATGGGTCCCACTTAGTCTAGTATATCAATAAATCCTTGCTAGCTTCCCGTAGTCCATAGCACTAAAACCTAAACTCAATTGTCTTGCAAGAAACATTCAATGTTATCTGTCAACTCTTTCATACCATGCAGACATATTTTTGAAGTCACTGATTGACTCGAATAATTTTTCAGATTTGTCTGTGGTTGGTGGACTATTAAAGAATGACAATCATCGGAAATATTTAGGTGCTGCAAATCTAATACTAAAACATAAAATGCTAGAAACACCCAACAAGTCAAGCAACATCTGTGAAAAAGCAATTCTACAGTCAATGATACTTTATTGTCACATGTACACATGCACAGTTAAATTATTTTTATTTTGCATACAGTTCAGTAAAAATCTTATTATACATAGGCACAATCATACTTAAATACAAGCATGTAGGAATAGTAGACTACACTGAGACAGTACACAGAAAGTTGTCACGTTTCCCGGACAATCTTGCAACCTTCAAGTTCAAAGTTGTTAAAAATATTGAGTCAAAAACCATTCCTCAGTCCTTTCAGGTTAGGCAGAGGTTCACTTGCACCTCCTCCAACCTCATCTACTGTATCTGTTGTTCAAGATGTGGACTCTTATACATCAGCGAGACCGATTACAGACTGGGCGATTGTTTTGCGGAACACCTTCGCTCAGCCCACCTGAACCAACCTGACCTCCCGGTTGCTAAACATTTTAATTCTCGTTCCCATTCCTACACAGACCTTTCTGTCTTCGGTCTCCTCCATTGTCAGAGTGAGGCTAAACACAAATTGAAGGAACAGCATCTCATATTCCGCTTGGGCAGCTTAGAGCCCAGTATTATGAATATTGATTTCTCTCACTTCAGGTAACCCCGGCCTTCCCTCTCTCTCTATCCCTCCCCCAGCCAAGTCACACTAACTTCTCATTTTCACCCTACAAACAGCTTGCAATGGCCTGTGTTTCCTTTATCATTGTTTCTTTTGTACATATCTTTCATTCATTGTTCTTTATATCTCCACATCACCGTCTACATCTTTTGTTTCCCTTATCCCTATCCAGTCTGAAGAAGGGTCTCAACCCGAAACGTCACCCATTCCTTCTCTCCAGACATGCTGCCTGTCCCGCTGAGTTGCTCCAAATTTTTGTGTCTCTCCTCAGTTTTAATTAATGTTGTTTGCTCACCTTCTATGATCAGATCCTTTTTCCTCTCATTGCATTTCCAGGTGATTGCAAGGAAAACAGGTGGTGAATGAACACTTATTTAAAATCCATTATTTATCCTATATCCATAAAGAAAGACTTTATCTTTTGTGAAAATCACATTTTACCTCGACTCTTTTCTTGCAAACATCAAAGAATTTTGTTAAAATAAAATCGCTTTTCTCAAAAAGTTTGTTTACACTCGGTCAGGGCAGATTTTATGCGTGGTCATTTACAACAAATCTTGAGCAGAAATTCTGGGAAAAGGTTCACAAGTCTCCAGCATTTTGTTATGCACATTGGGAGAATGTGTAGCAAGACTGAATTAGCAAATAATTTAAATAAATCAGAAAATGCTGGAAACATTAGCAGTTCATGCAGCAACTGTGGAAAGAGAAACCGTGTTAATACTTCACATTCAAGACCCATCATCAGAACTTGTCTTTCATGTGTCATTGTCCTGAAATATTAATTATGTTTTAATTTCAGTTTTTCAGCATCTGCTGTTTTTCTTTGATTTTCAAAGTAATAAAATCTCCTCGGAGTAAAAAGAAAGTACACAAATTCTGGTTGCAAGAATTTATGAGTTTCTCATTGACTTACTCTCACACCCTGTATCTGAAAATATAACTAAGTCAGGCCCACATTGGATTAAAGCAAGCATGTCGCACATAACAAAAATATAGTAAAATCACAAGAGATAATGGCGATCTTAAAACCGGATGTGCAACCAGTATTTCACTGATCCTATCTCTTTCCCATCACATAGAAATGCTTTTTTGTAGCCAGAGTTTCTATTTTGGATATATAACATGTAGAGAAAATACACCTGGCATTTCAATAACAATAATTAATGCTGGAGCACCTACATAGCACAATCCACTTCAATAAGATCAGTTCCATTTCAACTCTCGGGCACACTATGTTATCAGGTAAACTCTTTTGAAACAGTAACCTACCATTTAGTTGAATTAAGCTTTCCAGCCAAATAGCGTTCATTACTGGCAGCACTTCTATCAGTCGAGAACGTTATTGATAGCTTCAAAGGTCATCTGATTGTTGTTGTTTCTTCATCTGACCAGAAACAAGAGACATTGTACTTAGATTAGAATCCAGACTTGGTTTTGCTTCACTCAGTTCATTCTAAAACATTAAGCCATCTTTCCAACCTTGTGAAGTAATTGCTGCAGTACTTCCTTGTCTCAGAATACAGCTATACTTTATGTTAGAAATAAACTGAATGGGCTCAGATTTATCATTATGAGTGACATACATAGCGTAGGCAGTCAGAAACTCTCTCCCAATGTGGAAATGTCCAACATTAGAGGTCATTGCTATAAGGTGAGAGGGGGGAAGTTTAATGGAGACGTACAAAGCAAGGTTTTTACACAGAGTGGTGAGGGCCTGGAACGCATTGCCAGGGGTGGTGTTGAAGGCAGGTACGATCATGGCATTTAAGAGGATTTTAGTTAAGCACATGGAAGTGCAGGGAACAGAAGGATATGGATCATATACAAGCAGATGAGATCAGTTTTAGGCATCGTGTTTGGCACGAATGTTGTGGGCCAAATGGCCCATTCCTGTGCTGTACGTTCTGTGGTTCATTGAGTTATACAGCACGGAAACAGGTTTGGAAGTGGAATGTAAATCTTTGATATGTAGGAGTTGTGTGGTGTGCGAATGTTTAAGGTGTACTGTCGTGAGAATAGATGTGCTGAGTCTGTGTGAGAAATGAAGTGTAATTAGAGGTTAAAATGGCAAATTGCAAACATTCTTACTTTGAGCAGTGAGATTGCAGATGGTGATGAGAGATTAAATGAGGTAAAATGAAAGCTACTTACCTTGATAAGTCCTGAGAGGTTGTAGATTTGTTTTCTTAAGGGCCTGTCCCACTTTCACGACCTAATTCACGACCTATTTTACTCGTGGACATTTTTCATCATGCTAGAAAAATGCCCAGATCTACTTGATGCCACGAGTACCTATGACCTACCTACAACCTCAAACGACCACCTACGACCTCGTGACAACCATGCTGCAAGTATGAGTCAAGGGCAAACTCGACAGAGGTTGTGAATTAGGTCGTGAACGTGGGACAGGCCCTTTACTCTATGAAACCTATTATTTAGTTTAGTTTTGCTTAGTTCAGAGACACAGAGTGGAAACATGCCCTTCAACCCACTGAGTCCACGCCAGCCAACAATTACCCATACACTAGTTCGAGAGTACACTCTGCGGGCAAATTGCAGAGGTCAATTAACCTACTAACTTGCTCTTCTTTGGAATGTGGAAGGAAACCAGAGCACCCAGAGGAAACCCATATGTTCACAGGGAGAATGTACAAACTCTGAACAGACGGCAACCTTTGTCAGGATCGAACCCATGTTTCTGGTGCTGTAAGGCAGCAACTCTACTGCCACACCACTGTGCTGCCATTATGTCAGCTCAGCTGTTGATCCTGTGCTCCGCTTCTTATTGGTGAAGAATGCATTATCTGAGTGTCTTTCTGACCACCTAGCCATAGGTGTCTAAAGTAATATCCAAGAAAATGGGCACACTTTTTCTGCTTATTTTAACCATCGATGTTTCAATACTATTTTCCCTGCATTAAGAAACATAGGAAAATAATTGACCCAAATTCACCATAGACAATAATATTAGCTGCCCTGCAAATTTATTATAATTTAATTTGAACAACATGAATGAGTATACACAGAGCAACCTATCTTTTAGTACAATTAAGCTTTTTGGTTTTTCCTCTTCCTATGGGTCAATGATTAGTAGGAAAACCAGTAAATCCATTTCCACTTGACATGCTTGAGATTTTCAGCCTGTTTTGGCATTATTTGGTTTTCGGAAAATCAACATCTTCAAAAGTCTCTGTGTTAATAAGTTGTTCCTACAGTCTGTAATCAATAACAATGCATTCCTGTTTTATTCTTCACTAAGCACATGAATTGCTGTGGCATAGAGAAGGCCATAGGCTGTGTTGGAAAATGAGATGAATATAGATAACGATGGCTGACATGAACATGATGGGACAAAGGGCCTGTTTCCAAGCCATATGACTTTTTGACTGTGGTTGTGTGTTGTACATCTTTGAGCAATATCACTCCCAGCACCAGCATCGAGTTTGATACTTTGCGTGAGTTGGCCAGTGATTTGAAGAGATGTTTTGAGCACCATTGCATGACACCAACAGAACATGTCTTAATAGACAGTTAAGGGCCTGTCCCACTGTGGGGCCTAATTTGCGAGTTTAGAAGAGTTTGCGCTTGACTCAAACTCGCAGCATGGTCGACACATAGTCCCATGAGGTCCTAGGAGGTCACTGTAACTCTCCTTCATGCTCGAGGGAAGTTCCCGCATACTCACAGCCTCAATATGGTGGAGGAAGATTTTTCAGCATGCTGAAAAATTTTCCACGAGTAAAAATTGGTCGGCATGGTTCTTTTGAACTCGTAGTGCAGTGGTAGTGGGGTCGCTATGTAGTTATAGGCAGTCAAGGTAGCCATAGGCAATCTCCTTTGCTGACTGGGCATTTTAATTGGCTCCTTGGAGTTTTCAGAACCAAGGAAAACCGACCGATAATATTAAATGCCCGCTAAACTATATTAAAAGTTGGCTGGCTTCTTAAAAGTGTCTCCACTCCTTCTCCCCCCACCCTTCCCCCTTCTCCCCCTTCTCTCCCCTTTTCTCCCCCTCTCCCCTTCTCTTCCCCCCTCCCCTCCGTGCTCTCTAAAGGACTTACTGTACACTGTGCCAGCCGTCTTTTACCTTCCTATTCATCGTGGGTGTGAATTTCAGACAGCGCTCCCTGGCTCCCGCCTTTGCGATGTGTTTGTGTCTGTGTGTGTGTGTGTGTGTGCTGACGGTCGATCCAGTTCGCGGTTTCATCGCTGACGGTCGATCCAGCTCGAGGTTTTTCAGATGAGTGCTCTTGAGCTTGAAGGTCGAAGACAGTTGCTGAAAAGTCACATTAGTGGGACAGGCCCTTAAAGGTCTTTCTCAGCTTTACAGAAGAGGTTAGTGATGTGCAAATAACTTTGTTGTTTGTTCGACAAACGGTTATGCGAGTATTGGAAATCTTTCCAGGAAATTTCAGAACTACAAATCATTGCATAAATTAATTAAGGTGAAAATTTTAAACAATAACTGCAGAAACTAAAAATCTGAAATAAAACTGAGAAATATTAGAAATGTTCAGCATCTATGCAAAGAAAAACATAGTTAACGATTCAGGTCCTAGAATCTTTGCCTTTCATTTGAAACAATTTTCTCTCTCCACAGATACTTTCTGCCCAGCTGTGTGTTCCTAGCATTTTCCAGACCTTATTCTGCTTAGAATGCATACTTAGCCCAACAAATCATGTGAACAGTCATGGCCCACTTGAGCTTCTGCCTGTTTTTCCTTATCTAAATCCTCAATTTTCTTCTTCACCATATACTTGTCAGGATCTCCTTCAATGCAGCTCTACCATATGCTTCAACTACACCATCATATAATGGCTATAAGTAGAAAGATGAGAGCCAACAGGGGCAGTAACACACAATAACACCACTTTTCAAGCTATCTTGGTGCATATGGTCATCATTGGGGACATCTGCCCTAGATTCTCCCAAAAGGACAATACTAAAAGCATTGATACTCTCTGCAGCTTTAATGGACGTTGCAATGGCTAGATTTTCGACGAGTATTGGATTGCCAGGACAAATAGTAAGGGACTCAAGGAGTCTCTTAATGCCTGCAAGTGAGATTACTAAATCTCAGTTCCATGGAAGCGCTGATCCATTAGTAGGGGTTGTTATGATCAGCCTGAACATGTATTAGTTTTAGATAATAATAGTGGGCATTGGATGTTGCTTGAGATAAAATTAAAAAAGAGTTCTGATGTCAAATTGAAATGAGAGTGAAGGAAATTGATAGCTCTGATAGGATCAAAGCCAGGCATACACTGAAATAAAAGAGTAATTGCACAGGAAGTCAGGATGAAAGAACTAGCACAAAAGCAAAAAGGCAAAGATAATAGAGGGAAAATTAATCCATCCATCAAAAGAATTTGCCAGCCATTATGTTGATGAGAAGCAAAGAGGATGCACAACAATGATATGTGATCACATGGGACCTGTTGTTACTTGACTAGAATGTGAACGAAGTAAGAATTACAAAACACGATATGATAGAATAGTAATTTGTCAACTGTTGCACATGGTAAACACAAGATGTCGCAAGGTATGCTTATTGAACTGCTGTTTACTGAAGTAATTAGATCCATATTTCATAACGGGACACGATGTGAAAACTATAATTTTACACATTTATTGATTACAACTCATGACAATTTCTTAACTTTCATGGACACTTGTGTGAAACATAGTATGGAGTGTTGTGGTAAGTGTAAGTGTAAAATTTGGATATAATATATCAGAACAATTCATAACGTTGCATACAGCCCAGAGGATCAGGTAAAAAGGCACACAACTGGTGTACAGTATTTATTTATTTTATCTTTTCATTTCCAGCCCTGACATGTGGAATGGTGTTAGAAATCTTCACCTTTTGCCTGCTGTATGTTCAGTTTAGTTTAGTTGTTTAGAGATACAGTGGGGAAACAGGCCCATCAGCCCACCGAGTTCGTACCAAACATCGATCACCCGCACACTAACACTGTCCTACATACACTAAGGACAATTTAAAATTATGCCAAGCCAATTAGCTTACAAACCTGTACGTCTTTGGAGTGTGGGAGGGTACTAGAGCACCCGGAGATAACCCATGCAGTTGCAGGGAGAACATACAAACTCCGTAGAGACAGCACCCATAGCCAGGGTTTCTGGCGCTGTAAGGCACCAACTTTACTACTGCCAAACCATGGCACCCTCAGCCACTGAAGAATACAGCCCTGCCTCTGGTTTACTGACGTCCTTCAACGAAATGGAGCTACATCTCGATTTCAGTGAGTGAAATGAATTTGACCAAAATCATATCATGCCGCAGACATAGTTATGTCCACCATTCAGTCCTAACTGGCACAAACCTGCTTAGGAAAACCATTAGGCCGATCCTGTGCAAAGGGTTTAAAGAGCACAATTGGGCTGAACGTCTGCATTTGTGAATAAACTATATGGAGATTGATTACTGTTACCCTAATAAAAATGGATGGAAAATTCTGCTAGGTGTTGGGAAGAGACAACAAAAAGTGGCATACAATGTTTAATCTGTATTAAACCTTATCTGGAATTATTTCAACTTTAATACTGGCTGCAGAATGGAAAGGCTTATTTTAAATGTTCTTTCACGTGAGTAAATATTTGTTGGAAACACAAATTAGGCTGGAATCTTGAGCAAACCGTAATGTGCTGGAGGAACTCAGCAGGTAAAGCTGCATCTGTGGAGGAAATGTTGGGCAACGTTCAAGTTTAGACCCTTCTTCAGCAGATGGAGTGGGTGTGAGGGAGGGGAGTAAAAGTTGAGAAGGGAGGTAGTGTCCCAAAGAGTCTTCGAAGGGTTCTGACCAAAACAATGCTTGTCCATTTCCTCCATAAGTATTTATTTAACTTTGCTGGTATGTTGTTTATCAGTTACAAATTATATAATTTAAGAGGTTGATAAGATTGTAAGATCATGTTGAGGGCTATTTATTTACAGCCAATTCATGACTATATACAGAGAGTGTTATATATATTGAGGGAGGGCTCTTTTATATTCAAACCAACATTAAATTCAACATGTTATTGTTCTGGCGTTATTAAAAGCCAGTTCCAATATCACAAACCCTAAATCTTCTATAAACCATAGCAAGCATGGGCCACATCATGGTAGAGCATTAGAGTCTCACAGCACCAGGGACCTGAATTCCGATCCCGACTATGGGTGCTGTCTGTTAAGGGTTTTCATTTTCGCTCTGTGACCATGTGGGTTTTGTCCGGGTGTTCTGTTTTCCTCCCACATGCCAGAGACATGCAGATTTGTAGGTCATTTGGCTTCTGTAAATTGCCCCCAGCATGTGGGATAGAATTAATGCATGCATGATCACGGGTGGCTCAAGGGCCTGTTTCCACACTGTATCTCCAAATCTGTATTCCCAAAAAATTAGCACAGTAGTAGAATGTACGTTGTATTGTTTCTCTATTTAAATGTTGATACACTTTTATATATTTTTATTTATTAGAGGCAAATACATCAATGTACATCACATATATATTGTTACAATCATTGTACCCCATAATTTTATGGCTTTTAAATAAAAAGAATAGAAAGAAAGAAAGTGAAGTAGGTGAAAAGAGTTGTGAAAGTGAAAGAACGTGCCAAAGGGGAGAAGAAACCCTTGGTCAAATAATTAGAGAAAGGGGGTTAAGAGATAGACCCTAGAAAAGAAAAGGAAAAAAGAAAGCGAGACAAAGAGAGAGAAAAGAGGGAAAAAAAATGTTGATTTACTTAAAAGTGGTAACCAGTATAACCCAGTATAAAATAACTCAGAAAAGAGGCATATGTGCTGCCTCACCGACTGAGCATTTCCTGATCTTACCATCTTCAATGAGTTAAAATAAGGTTACTTCATGGAATCCAAGTGAAAAAGATTATTACGTAGAATAGTTTGTTGTGTAAAGGTGCTAGTGGAATGCACCTCTGAAAGATGAATAATTATCTAAAATAATTCAGTTAACTCTGCATTTAATTAACTTCGTTTTCAGTTTAAGGAAATGTGTGACGAAAAGAATCCATACAAAAACATTGCACTATATGAAGCCCAGCTGAATCAGTAAAATTCAGCGAACCATTATATTACTCTAATTCATAGTCATGCCAATTTATGTATCATAATGCTAATGTGGATGATGAAAATCAATATGCAAAATTGAAACCAAGTTTAATGATAATTATCAAGTACCCCGAAGAAATAAAGTGATTAATTGGTTTTTCATATGTTTTTCTGTGTAATTAAACATAAAAAAGAATGAAACCAGAACATAAACTGTGAGCAAAGGGGAGCCAGAATTGAACAAGTAATAATGAACAGTGTCAAAATATAATTCTCTCGAGAGTGTAAAAAAAACAAGTACTGTTGGAAAGCAGATTTAATGTGCACATTGAAGTGCACATTCATGATTTTGAAACTATTGCATTACTTATCCTATTTACCTATGTATTGTGTAAAATGAGAGATTTTAATGCCATTTATTATTCACATTTTTATTATACACTGTATTACGTTTGCTTCTTTAAAGGGAACAATTTATCTCTCTGCCAGGCGGCACAATATTTTATTAAAACCTAAAGCAAAACTGGATGCTGTGATGTTAATTGCTTTAAGAATCCCTTTGTTACCATGGCCATGGAGTAATTAAAATGAATCAATCTGATGGAATGTATGCTAAGATTCATTTAGAACAGTTCGCAGGAACTTTAGGAAGTTGAAAACTTTATTTTACAGGTACAGCAAAGGAAAAAAAGTATTTCCAAAAACAGTTTTTCCACTTTGCCCTTCCTCAAGTCTGTGATAGCACATGTGTCATCTCAGTTGCGACCTGATCATCCCGTACCTAATTTAGTTTAGTTTAGTTTAAAGATACAGCATGGAAACAGGCCCTTCAGCCCACCAAGTCGCGCCGACCAGCGATCCCCACACATTAACATCATCCTACACACACTAGGGACAATTTACACATACTCCAAGCCAATGAACCTCCATATCTGTATGTCTTTGGAGTGTGGGAGGAAACAGAAGAAAACCCACACGGCCACGGGGAGAACGTACAAACTCCGTGCAGACAGTACCCGTAGTCGGGATTGAATCCGGGTCTCTGCAGCTGCAAGCGCAGTAAGGCAGCAACTCTACCGCTGCGCCACCATGGCCACCCAGGGAGCTCTTTGATTGGGAGCTTACTTTCTCTGAATGACTTAGTGGTCCACTGTGCACAAAGGCGCCCAGGGAATTTCAAAAAGGAAGAATTAAAATAACGACAGAAAAAAAATTACAATTTCAATTTACAGATACAGTAAAAGATCATTCAGACACCACAGCCTGCTCAACCATTCAATCAGATCATGGGTGATTTGAAACTTAACTCTATCCACTCACCTTCTGTAACTTTGTCCAACAAAAATCTACCAATCCGATGTTAAAAATGTACAGCCAGTCCCTCAGCCTCAGTGGCATTTTGAAGGTGAGGTTTCCAGATTGCCATTGTCCTTGTGATGAACTGCTTTCTGGAAACACCCTTGCATTATTTGCCTATAATTTTATTAAAACCCCTTGTCTAGGGCATACCCACAGAGGAGCTATGGGAGAGGCTTTTTGCAGTTAGCAATAGTCTTGTTTATTCCCTGCAATTACCCGGTAGGCTTGGGGAATGAATGGCCATTTATTCCTTCAGTTATTTTGAGCAAAGTCAATTTAATGAACTGCAATTTAAGGTAAGGTATTGAGATTGCCATTGTGCACAGTGGACCACTAAAGGGCCTGTCCCACTTACGTGTCCTTGGCACGCAAATTGACGCGACCTCGTGGTCGCGTTGAGCCGCGACGGTCCCGCGAAGGTCGCACGCGACTTCATTCGACCGCACAGGCGTCTGGAGCGCGTGACGTCATTGGAAGCCGGACACAAAATGCTGGAGTAACTCAGCAGCACTGGCAGCATCTCTTGAGAGAAGCAATGGGTGACGTTTCGGGTCAAGACCCTTCTTTCAGACTGAAGAAGAATCTCGACCCGAAACATCATCCATTCCTTCTCTCCAGAGATGCTGCCGGTCCCGCTGAGTTACTCCGGCATTTTGTGTTTATCTTCTATTTTCTTGGCCCCGCTCTGGGAGTAGAAGTGGCGGCAGTTCCGGACCGCAACGGCCGTGAGCCTCAGGCTGAGTTCGGCGATCGTTTGCCTGCTTCTGCTGCCGTTGCAGGTGAGACGTTGCGTCGCACCAGGGTCTTGGGCCTGTCCCACTTTGGCCGTGAGTTACGCAACAGGCCGTTGGCGTGCGAAGATTTTGTTTGCTATAAAAAAGGCCGGAGCCCCGCGCGATGTTGCGCACAATGACATACCCCTCCGCGCTTCTCAGTGGGACAGGCCCCGCGCGACCATACGATGACCGTGCGCCTCAATGCGACGGCAAGGTCGCGTAATTTGCGTGCCAAGGACACGTAGTGGGACAGGCTCTTAAGTCATTCAGAGAAAGTAAGCTCCCTATCACCTTGTTGCGAATACGTATTTGTTGCTCAGGAAAAGTGATACCTTATGGTTCCTTTTCAATCCAGAGAATTGTGAATCTGTGGAATTCTCTGCCACAGAAGGCAGTGGAGGCCAATTCACTGGATCATTTCAAGAGAGAGTTAGATTTAGCTCTTAAGGCTTAGAATCAAGGGATATGGGGGAAAAAGCAGGAATGGGGGCTGATTTTGGATGATCAGCCTTAATCGTATTGAATGGTGGTGCTGGCTCGAAGGGCCGAATGGCCTACTCCTGCACCTATTTTCTATGTTTCGATGTTTACCTTAAGAGACTTGTCACATGGTTAAAATCATAACCTTTTTGAACCATGTTTGATGCATTTTTAAGACAGCTCATCACACACAAAAGTTTTGTGCACTTTATGACCTTATTCTGAATGTGGGCAAGTGAAGAGCCTCCTCCATTGCCAGAGTGAGACACTTGCAAACTGGTGGAACAGCAGCTCATGTTCTGTTTTGGTAGCTCATAACTCAATAATTATGAACATTGGGTTATCTAATTTTAGGTAAAACCCTTTCTTGACCCCTCCCTCCTGCTTTGCTGCAGACCTATTTCTTCCCACCCTGTGCCCCCTGCTCCCCATATCCCTTCCACTGTCTTTACATGTCACTCCTGTTCTCACCTTGTCCCATGCCATTTCCCATCAGGGATACTGAGTTGGATGATCAGCCATGATCATATTGAATGGCGGTGCAGGCTCGAAGGGCTGAATGGCCTACTCCTGCACCTAATTTCTATGTTTCTATGTTTCTATTTTGTCTGCTTGTCTACTTTTGCCTCCTTTTATAATCTTCTTGTCACTTTTTTCATCTCAACCATTGTCCATCTATCTGCCAGTTCAATCCAGCACCCCCCCCCCCCCCCCCCCCTCCAACTCTATCTTCCTATGACTTGTCTGGCTTCTTTGCCCCTCCCACATCTTTTCCAGTCCCTCCCCCCTCCCCCATACTCCAATCAGTCCAAAGAAGGGTCTCAACTTGAAGAATCACCTATCCATCTCAATAGACAATGGACAATGGACAATTGGCAATAGGTGCAGGAGTATGCTATTAGCCCCTTCGAGCCAGCACTGCCATTCACTGTGGTGATGGCTGCTCATCCACATTTAGTAGCCCGTTACTGCCTCCTCACCATATCTCCTGACTCTGCTATCTTTAAGAGCTCAATCTAACTCTCTCTTGAAAGCATCCAGAGAATTGGCCTCTACTGCCTTCTGTGGCAGAGAATACCATAAATTCACAACTCTCTGGGTAAAAAACTTTTTCCTCACCTGTCGTTCTCAATGGCCTATCCTTTATTCTTAAACTGTGGCCCCTGGTTCTGGACTCCCCCGACATCGGGGACATTTTTCCTGCCTCTAGAGCGTCCAATCCCTTAATAATTTTATATGTTTCAATAAGATCCCCTCTCATCCTTCTAAATTCCAGAGTATACAAACCCATCTGCTCCATTCTATCAACATATGGCAGTCCCGCCATCCCGGGAATTAACCTTGTGAACCTACAATGCACTCCCTCAATAGCAAGAATGTCCTTCCTCAAATTTGGAGACCAAAACTGCGCACAATACTCCTGGTGTGGTCTCACTAGGGCCAAGTACAACTGGTGAAGGACCTCTTTACTCCTATACTCAACTCCTCTTGTTACGAAGACCAACATGCCATGAGCTTTCTTCACTGCCTGCTGTACCTGCACACTTACTTTCAGTGGCTGATGAACGAGGACCCCCGGATCTCTTTGCACTTCCCCTTTTCCCAATTTGACACCATTCAGATAATAATCTGCATTCCTGCTTTTGCCACCAAAGTGGATAACCTCACATTTATCCACGTTAAACTGCATCTGCCATGCATTTGCCCACTCACCCAACCTGTCCAAGTCACCCTGCATTCTCATAGCATCCTTGGCTTGTACTCGCTAGAATTTAGAAGACTGAGGGGGGATCTTATAGAAACTTACAAAATTCTTAAGGGGTTGGATAGGCTAGATTCAGAAAAAAATTTCCCGATGTTGGGGAGGTCCAGAACAAGGGGTCACAGTCTAAGGATAAGGGGGAATTCCTTTAGGACCGAGATGAGGAAAACATTTTTCACACAGAGAGTGGTGAGTCTCTGGAATTCTCTGCCACAGAAGGTAGTTGAGGCCAGTTCTTTGGCTATATTTAAGAGGGAGTTGGATGTGGCCCTTGTGGCTAAAAGGATCAGGGGGTATGGAGAGAAGGCAGGTACAGGATATTGAGTTGGATGATCAGCCATGATCATATTGAATGACGGTGCAGGCTTGAAGGGCCGAATGGCCTACTCCTGCACCTATTTTCTATGTTTCTATCTTTCTATCCTCCTCACAGTTCACACTGTCATCCAGCTTTGTGTCATCTGCAAATTTGCTAAAGTTACTTGGAATCCCTTCATCTAAATCATTGATGTATATTGTAAATGGCTGCGGTCCAGGCACCCTACTAGTCACTGCCTGCCATTCTGAAAGAGACATGTCAATCCCTACTCTTTGTTTCCTGTTAGCCAACCAATTTTCTATCCACGTCAATATCCAACCCCCAATACCAGGTGCCCTAATTTTGCCCACTAATCTCCTATGTAGGACCTTATCAAATGCTTTCTGAAAGTCCAGGTACACTACATCCACTAGAGTCCTCCAACGATGCTGCTCAATCGGTCGTGTTACTCCAGCGTTTTGTGTTCTATGCAAGATTCCAGCATCTACAATTTCTCATGTCTCCAAGTGAAACTCAACTTCAGAGACCAGTTAACAAAACCCCACAATACACGACCACTTGCCCGTGTGTTTGACCGTGAAACATTGTAGGCGATGCCACTACCACATGCAATTTTTTTCATTTATCAATTATTTGTATTGAATTATAATGGTGTTTCATCATTTAGGTCTTAATCAGAATAGAGTAATAGTGTTCAATGAGTTCACTGAAGAATGTGGTGACTCCAAATATTTGGAACGTTACGTAATAAATGATTCATGCTATCTAAAGAACGAATTATCCACAAATTGATTGTGACCCATATATTGTAATAAAAGTGATTCAAATTACTATTCTATTTATGCCGCGTATTATAAAATACCAACTAATCCTGTAACCATCCGTGTAGATTACAAAGTACAAATAAATTAATGGCTTTTTAATTTAACAGAAACGTTCATGCAAAGAATGAGTCATTTTTAAAGGGGAAAGGCCAACAAGAAGACAGGATCTCACTGACGTTGCTGCCCCTTTTAATAAAGAGACTATGAATTACATTGAACTGCAGTTCTTGGTGAAGACTGTGTCTCCTTAATCTAAGGCAAGTCAGTGAGTAGATTTGCTGCTAACATCTTGATGACTGATGGCAAGATATAAAAATTACTGCCACTATCTAGAACCTAACATGGAGTGATAATAAAAAAATAAAATACCGTATTAACCAGCGAGTCTCATATTTAAAAATTACATTCCCTGGGGTTTAATAATGGCCTTAAAATATTGATGAAGGTATACAAACCCTGTTCCTTAACCAATTCTTAATCTGATATTTGTCTGTGTGTGTGTGTGTGATGACTTTTGAAGTGAGAGATTGCACATATCCAGTGACCTCCACAATAACTTAATTGGTTATGTACGATATTTGTACATAATTGTAATTGTATGACAATATAGGCCTGGTAAATCTCAAGAACTACTTGTGTGTTATCCAATAAGATATACCTCAACCCTAAGCATGACATCTTCAATTAGCACACTCTCTGAATATGCTCTTTCTTTAAGTAATCATCTGAATAGTGACAGCTACCAGCAAAGTTTAACATTTATACTTATTAAGTATAGCTGATAACATTAAACTTACATTCTAACTGATGTAATTTCTCATTGATCACGGTAATTATGCACCTTCTGCAGACTGCATTCTTTACCTAGGGGGCTTATTTTTTCTCCATAGACACAGATGTAGCAAAATCCTCAAACTAAATTTAACTTTCATCAAAATTAATGAATAGATCAGTTGCAAACGCTGATGTGATTCACTATTAAGGTTTAAAATGTTCTCCATAGATCCACTGATTAAAGCATATTTTCTGTTGTCATTTTTTATTTGAGTTTACATGGTTCCTGACTCAGTGTAGAGGCCACCATGCAAGAGTCGGATGTGCTCAGTGTTTATGCACAACGACCAAATGGGATTGCAAAGAGAACATGTCTAAGGAATGCTTGTTCTTTGAAGCTGGGATAGGCTTCCTTTGAGCGATAAAGGCTAAGAGGAAATTGGATAGAAGAATTCAAAACTTGTTATGACCATGAATGGGCAGCCTGGAAGGATGAAGCAGTTTGGTTGCTAGCCCTCAGAAGATGATTTAATAAATAGTCTGGTTCAAAAAAAAAATGTCAGGGTTGTGATGAAAGAGTAGAACACTGCGGCTGTCTTTCAAAAAGTTAGTGCAGGTGTACTGAAACTGTCTTGCTAACATTCTATCACACTTTTAATTTCCATTGCACTATGAAACAAAAGGGTGGGATCTGAAACCTGAAACCTTACGTCGTTTATTACGTTTGGTGAATTTCCTATCCTTTGGGCAGGTGAGGCTGCAGGGAAGATCTTTGATAAACACAAAATGCTGGAGTAACTCAGTAGGACAAGCAGCATCTCTGGAGAGAAGGAATGGGTGACGTTTCAGGTCGCGACCTTTCTTCAGACCGATCTTTGGGTTGTTTTCAGACCCTATATTCTGAATGTATCAAAGCAGCTTTCTCTGCAGTGTTGAAACCAATCCTTTTTCCACTTTTCTGAACACAGCTGGTGTAAGGGGTGGGAATTATATCCTCAACAAAGCCACCTATTTATTTGGATGCAAATTTGAATCAATTATGCCTAAAAGTGTTAATCCCAGCAAGATTGGAGAGGCTAGGGCTTCAAAATGGGGTAAAAGGTTCAGGACTGCTGGGAGATTTGGTCAATTTGGAATTGCTCTCTGCAGAGCAGGGACAAGCTGCTGCGTGGTGCCAGTGTGTCTAGAGCCGAGATATAATTTGCAAGAAAAGAATAGGAACATCTGCAGACCCTGTCAATTATGTGCAAAATTCATAGAATTGATTGGATGGCTGCAAGCCAGACATACACCTTGTAAATAATTGTAAATAATGTTGCAGAGTTTAGCTTTGCCAAGTGTTGATTGGATGAGGTATTGAGCCTTGTCTGGATTTCTTGCAGATCAGGGTAAATGTTTCTAAGTTGGCTTCCTTGAGAAGTCCAGTTTGAATACAATGTATTGAGCTGCAGTATTATTGGGTTAGGGAAATGTCTGTTATGTATGGAGCTAATCGATATCCATAATTGGATAATTAAGAGACCAGCCCCATGTGGTTCGGCCCCTTGCGGTCCCGGGCCCAATAAAAGTCCGCTACCATGAGGTCCAGCGTCAATCTTCTGGTAGAGCGCTTGGGACTGTGTGACTTTCTGGAGTGTCTCTGTTTGAGCGAGGCTTAGCGGGCTTGATCAGGCAGATACGAGGATCAAGCCTGCGGTCGGATGGATACAATAGTTGAAATGTAATGGCGTTTTTGTTAAAATCAAGATTAAATACTTCAAGTGCTTGATTCAGTGTTTTTTACTGAAACTAGACTGGGTGGAAGCTTAGAAACGAGCAATTTACATTGGGGGCTCGTCCGGGATCTTAAAAGACCCCCAAACACAAGTTTGCGATCAAGGGTGTTGAGCTGTTTCGATCGTGAGTGCAGAAATCGGGCCCTTGGTGCGGCTTTTGCATTGATTTTCGGCAGTTCATTAGTCGGATCGGATCAATCATTCGCGAGCTTTGGAAAGTGTCTAATCGAGATCATTAGTACAGTCCAGCAAGCACGGGGAAGTGGTTAGCACGACTTTGGGTTAGGGGCCCATAAAACCAGGGTGGGTTGGAGGCCCTGCTGGGGTTGGGTTAGAGTGTCTTTCCTGAGTTAGAGGCCCAAAACTTTGGTCGTAGTTGGCAAACTGCAGCTGCTTTAACAAAAGCCAAACGCACTTCATCGGGTGAGGGTTAGACTTGGTATCCAAATTGGTTATGGAGAAAATATTTTGAGGAAAGAAAGGCAAATAAGGAGGTTAAGAGAATGGCTAGTTGGGAAAAAGCGATTGCTAAACTTGGATTAGAACTAAAAGAAGGTAAAGTAGATCGACCTCCAGGCAGTAGTAAGGACAGGAGTGGAGATGAAGGGAAACAGAACAAGGGAAAGGTGGATCTCCTTGAAGAAAATTAGTCCCTGTAAATTTAAAGATTAGGAAACTGATGGTTAGTGCTGACTTCGAGGGGGAAGAAGATGAATATTTAGAAGAGTGGACAAATGTTAACGCTAGTGAAGTTTGCAGCACCCACCATGTTCCTCTTGCATTTCCCAGGCTTCACTCGCACCTTGTATGACTTGTATCCGTAATAAATATTTTAGGTCTGTAGAACCTATAACCACTCCTGCAGATTCTACATCTGAACAGGTTCTATCAACAGCAGATTCTGAGGTACCAGGTCCTTCGATCCTATCCATGCCATCATTGATAGATCGTCCAGTGGCTTATGGCACCCGGAGGAGAACGAAAAGGTTAGCTCCGGTGTTTAAAGAAAAGAAAGGTATGTTAGATATAGTGCAACCACCAGAGTATTTCTGTGAGCCATAACCTAGACAGATTACTCGAGTAGAAAGCAATGATTTATTTGGGCAGTATCGGGAAACCCCTAGCGAACAGGAAGATTTATCTGAGGGTGAGACAGTGATTTTAGATGCCTGGAAGAAAATAATGGCAGTATTAAACAGAATCCCTGATAGGAAGAAGTCCCCTGCTGTCCTTATAGATTATTTGCGAACCACAATGCGTGTATATCATGCAGATTCCCGGGATTTGTGGGAGACCATACAACAGACAACAGATAATTACTCCAGCTGAGAATACCAAATTTCTAGCAGCCCTAGGACACCTGACTTATGAAACATTGGCAAATGCAGTAATAGATGACAGTGCAAGAGAAGAGGGTGTTTTATCGGCCCTTGCAAAAACGTTCAGAAACCAGGCGATTTAAGTCGAGTTCTGGAAATAAAACCAGAGAAGGGTGAAGGAGCAGACGAATTTCTAGACCCTTTTTCAAAATTATATATGGAACAATCTGGTGATTTAGACTATCAGAATGGAGCAAGTTCCCCTCAATACTGTGATATCTTGTAGAATTGTCTCCCCACTAAAGTAGCAGATTTAATTAAAACCGATAACAGGAACTGGTCTGAGAACTGAGCCAGTCAAATAGACGCAGCTGTGAGATATTATTGGAATTAAGGTAGGAACCAGAAAAATGATCCTGTAACTGTGAGAGAAAGTAAACGCACAGCCCTGGAAGAATTACCAAAATCTAACTCTGAACCATGGATTCCCAGAGTACCAGCAAATTACGGATTGGGAGAAATTAGGGACCCAGATTATTCAGATTATTATCACCACTACACTCCCAATTTTGAGCCCATTCCATTGGAACCCAGGGGTAGAATAAGACCAACCGTGTTGCCTAATCAATGCTATACTTGTGGGGGAATGGGACATTGGAGTCGAGCCTGTCCAACGAAGGAGAGAATGAAAGAGAGGGGACAAAGAAGGGATTTCCAGTATTACAAAGAATTTAGAGATCCTAGAGAATATAGACACATCCGAAATCCAAGGAATTATGGGAGGTCAGCTAATTCAAGAGACTACTGGGACACAAGAAACCAGAGAGAGAGAAGGCCCGAATGTCAGGAATGGAGAACTCACACACCGTTTACTCAAGCTAACCCATTTTTTCAGTCCTGACTCACCAACCCGCCCTGGAATTGTGGATGTGGAGACATGACCCCTACTCTAGACCACCCTCAAGTAATTTACCAGAATGAATGAATTGGATGTACTATTGTAGTAAAAACTGAAAATCTCCTAGAAGAAAATTATAAACCATTTATGACTACCCCAGAAAACCCCTTAGAGCAAAGAATATTGTAAATCAAGGAGCTTGTTTCAACTGTACCCAATTAGGTCACTGGAACAAGGAGTGTCCAGCGATAAGGCTGAACATAGCAGGATTGAAGAAAAACCAAGGGGCGATAAAGAAAGTAAGAAAAGGAACATAGTAGCTAGCATGAGAAGGAATGACAACTAAGGAATGGACAGGGAATGAGGGAGAGAAGAAACAAACTTACTGTGCAGGAGGAGCGGAGTGGGGAAGGAAGATATTATATTAATGTGTTACAGAGTTTGTGCCTGCAGGATCGTATATCGATGAGGCACTATCTGAGGAGCGAGGTAAAAGAATGCACAGACCACTTAAGAACAGGAAGAAGACAGCAAACGGTAATGGAGCTCCCCATAAACAGGTGACTAGCAGGAGGAACTGATACTCTCCTGCCCCTTTAAGAGATTTGGGAAGGCCAGCAGGCGGAGCAAGCTGCTCCTCAGTATCCCTACTCCCTTGTAATTGAAACTAACATCAGAAAAGAAGAAGAAGAGCTACCCTAATGCCCAACTTTAATATCACCTAGCTATTGGAGAAAGATAAGGAAGGAGAGTAAAGGACACTCTAATCATCTTTAAGAGAAACAACACTGACAACTCGTAATGACTATTGGGATAGCTGCTCTTTAGAATTAGATCTGAATAAAAAAGGAATTTCTCTGTGGTTCAGGGCAAAATACTCACTTTGTGCCAAAATGTAGGTATAAGTAAATTAATTTAAAGAGGGCTTAAGGGGTACAGTCTTAAAATTGTTAGAGAATTGACTGTTAATTTGGCATTCTTCTCGTCTCACCCATAGGAGGATAGTCGAAGATGGGACTGGACTATTTAGTCACTATCAAGGAAGGGACAGACCCTTGCGGATATCAGTAATTAAGACATACCCTGGAAACATAAGGTGGTAGCATAAAATGATGAGGTAGACTGAAACTTATGTTCCCCTCGGAAAATCAATACTAACCATCTAGAAGAATTACTTAGAGATAAAAAGAACTAGTACCAGCGAGAACCCCTAGATAAATAACAAAGCCAATAGAATAAAAGCGAGAACCCCTAGACAGAGAACTAAGCCAACATAGTAAAGAGCCAACATAGTAGAGAATCAACATAGTAACAAGTTACTATAGTGAGGAATCATACATAAATAAGAAGAATACTGGAGGAGAGACTTAGTAAATTAGAGGGAGAAACTTGAATACTCATTGAGAATAGCAGAGCCGATGCATATTTGCCGGATGGATTTGAATTGCTTAACCCTTGATAGTAAAGTGGCTTCTATTATCAAGGTGGAAAGAAATTGTCCCTGGATTCAGCAGTCTTGATTGGATTTGGGATAAAATTAATAGCATGTGGAAATTAATTGTTTAAATTTGAACAGCTGGGAATTCCACAGGAATTGGAAGGGAATTGTATTATCAGCTACAATGCTGTGGAATGAGAAGGATGAGATGGACACTGAAATTTGAAATAATAAATTGAAGGCTGAGACTGAATTTGGTTAAATTGGAACATTTATCATGGTTTACTAATTTAGAGTCACGCCTGTAGTGAAATCTGGACTGAACCCAGCTGAAATTTATATGATTACCTGTCATCAGATATACATATTATAACATCGTGTGAGTATGAAGAAGGCTGATTAGTGTCGATCCTAGAATAATAAAGAGTATATTGGGAACAGAATAGGACAGTAATATAATAGGTTCAAATAGGGAGAGTATTGCAGAACTATAGAGAATGTATGGGAAATCATGAGTGCATAATGGTAACTTCCTTTGTCCCAAGTTTTTCAGGATTTTAGGTTTTAGGTTCGAATGTGGAAAGTGATGGAAGACTGGGCAGCAACATGGATGGAGGGAATTCGCACCCACAAAAACTTGGGAGGTGAAGACTTATCAGACAGAACTTGTGAAGTTATGCCCATGAAAACTCGGGATGCTTGACAAGATTCAGGGAAGAAACAACATCAACTTGAGTTGGGAAATGTAAAGGTATGTATATCTGGTTAGCAGATTATTGAACTATTTTGGTTATCATAAATGATGGGTTATCATATATGATAAAAGAAAGGAATGTTAACCCTGGCCAGATTGGAGAGGCTAGGAAATGGGGTAAAAGCTTCAGGGCTGCTGGGAGATTTGGTCAATTTGGAATTGCTCTCTGCAGAGCTGGGACAAGCTGTGGAGTGATGCCTAGATATAATTTGCAAGAAAAGAATAAGAACATCTGCAGACCCTGTCAATTGGGTGCAAAGTGCATAGAATGGATTGGATGGCTGCAAGCCAGACATACACCTTGTAAATAATTGTAAATAATGTTGCAGAGTTCAACTTTGCCGAGTGTTGATTCGATGAGGTATTGAGCCTTATCTGGGTTTCTTGCATATCAGGGTAAATGTTTCTAACTTGGCTTCCTTGAGAAGTCCGGTTTGAATTCAATGTATTGAGCTACTGTATTATTGGGTTAGGGAAATGTCTGTTATGTATGGGGCTAATCAATATCTGTAATTGGATTATTAAGAGACTACCCCCATGTGGTTCGGCCCCTCGAGACATATAAATGTCCGCTACCACAAGGCTCAGCATCAATCTTCTGGGAAAGCACTTGGGACTGCGTGACTTTCTGGAGTGTCTCTGTTTGAGCGAGGCCTAGAGGGCTTGATCAGGCAGATATGAGGATCGAACCCCACGGTGGGATAGGTACAGTAGTGGAACTGTAATCGCGTTTTGTTAAAATAAAGATTAGTTGTTTCAAGTGCTTGATTCAGTTTTTTTTTTACTGAAACTAGACTGGGGGAAGCTTAGAAACGAGCAATTTACAAAAGTAAGTAAGATACAAGAAATGGAAAATGTGATTGGACGGTAGGGCACTCAACCATGGTTTGCTGTTCAAAAAGATCATGACTGTTCTTGGATCTCAAATCAAAATTCCCACTAAATTTCCATTCAATTAATTTCCCTGCAGAACTAAATATCTATTGACTTTAGGCTGGGATATAAATGACCATTGCTTGGTTGGTTATTCTAACAGATCCTTACCGTCTGATTACATCTCATTTTAGTTATAATAAAGCAGACTGAGCCACTGAGACACATGCCTGGTCCTAGGTTTTCAACCTTCCTGCAATTATTGAATATAAACCTATCCTACTCAATACTTCTATGGTTAGATCTCCCCCCCTCCCCACATCCCCATCACCAGTCAAATATATCTACACAGCACCACAGTGCACAGGTACCTGATAAAAGGGAATAATGATTAGTGAAAGATCAAGTCCAGCACAGTCTAATTAAAGATTACCAAGGATCACCAATGAGGTAGATGTAGCTCGGGACCACTCCCTAATTGTTGATAGGATGGTTCAGTTGCCTGATAATAGCTGGAATGAAACTGTCCCTGAATTTGGAGGCATGCATTTTCACACTTCAGTGCCTCGTGCCTGATGTAAGAGGGGAGAAGAGGGTGTTACCGGCGTGAGACTCATCCTCGATGATGCTGGTGGCCTTGCTGAGGCTGTGTGAGGTGTAGATGAAATGGAAGGGAGATTGGTTTGTGTAGTGGTCTGGGCTACGTCCACAATTCTATGCAAATGTTTGCGCTTTTCAATGGGGCTGCTCTCAAATTATGCTGGGATGCATCCCGATAAAATGCTTTCTACGGCACATCAGTAGAATTTGGTAAGAGTTGCTAGGAACATGCAGAACTTCCTAAGCTTCTAAGGAAGTAGAGGCGTTGGTGTGCTTTCTTCGCCATTGGTTCGATATGGCTAGACCAGGACAAGTTGCTGTGATATTTCTTGTAGTTCATGTATTAGTGCCACCAAAATTAATAATATTTCATTTTCCTTCACTATGTTTTTTTCACAAGTTTCTTATTCACACACCATGTTACCACCTGATGGTGGGGGCGGTCCCCAGTGTAAGTCTTTCTACAAGGGAGTGTTCCCTTTTTACATTGGGGACCTGGGGTGGAGAATGTTGCACAGAGCCGTGGTGTGTAATAAACTTTTGAGTCGTTTCACAGACTCGCCAGCCGCCTGTAACTTCTATGGCGAGGAAGAAACTGTGTTTCATGTGTATATGGAGCATGACAGGTTGCTGTCTCTGTACGAATATCTGAAGGAGCTGCTACTCAAGTTTTGGCTTCATTTTAGTCCCACAATCCTGGTGTTTGGGCACAGGGCAGGAAGTGGGGAGGGCTGATCGGGAAGGTTGGATCTCCCTGTCAGTTTACTCCTGAGCTTGGGCCATTTGTGGGTCCAGGCAGTGGGCGGTCGATGGTCACACCAAAGTCGGCTGCCTGCTCCTCTTCCGGGCCTAGGTCGGTGCTTGCGTGTCCCTGGAGAGGGAACACGTGGTGTCCACGGGGACTCTGGAGGCTTTCCGTGAACGCTGGTCGCCGCGGGGTGTCGATAACATTGTAGATAAAGATTGCACCATTGTATTTTAATGACTGCTTGATGTATTGTAACCATTGAACGTTTATGTACTTTTGGTACACTGTAATATGCAATTGCTGAATAAAGTCCTTGGGAAGGAATGTAAATAAGAAAAAATAAGAAACGAAAAAAAAAAAACTTTTAAAACTGAATTTCAAAGTAGCTTGCGCTTTTTAAGTTCATGAGTTAACAAAAGGAGAGCAATGTGATGACTTTCAGAGAATGTTGTATGCAGCGCGCTAAATAGAAAATAGGTGCTGGAGTAGGCTATTCGGCCCTTCTAGTCAGCACCGCCATTCACTGTGATCATGGCTGATCATCCACAATCAGTACCCCGTTCCTGCCTTCTCCCCATATCCCTTGGCTCCACTATCTTTAAGAGCTCTATCTAACTCTCTCTTGAAAGCATCCAGAGAATGGGCCTCCACTGCCTTCTGAGGCAGAGTGATAACTCCTCTGAGATATCTGCCAAACCCTCAACTCCCACCATCCAGAAGTAAAAGGTGAGCAGGTACATGGGAACATCACTGTCCACAAGCCTCCCTCCACTTCGTGCATCATCTTGACTTGAAATATATTGCCTGTCCCGCATCCTTGCTGGGCCCAAATCCTGAACCATCCCAAGCAATGGCAATTTGTGATGACCATTACACTGATCGTCACATTCCAAGGAAGAGACTCACACTAACTTTCTTGAGGGCAGTCAATAATGTAGAACAGGTGATGGCCTTGTCAAGAATACATTTAAATAGACCTGGTGATTTATCCCAATTCAGATATTTGCCTTTAGCTTTTATCTGTTTGCTGACTTTGTATCATATTGCAAAGCTTGCTTAAGCATGATTGTTTTTCCATTAAATAAATAACATGTAATTTGGCGCAGTAGGGTTTAATTGGAGGGGCCCCAGGTGGAAATTACATATTCATTTAATTATATCTTGTGAAGTTCGTATATCATAAAATATTTATACTGAGGCCCTACTCTGTTGGCTACATAGGGAAAGCCTTGTCATTTGTATGCCTGACACCAGACTCGCTGAACAAACCATTCCAAGCTCTGTCATGGGAAGAGGTTATGGACAGAGGACAAGTTTCAAGGATGCATTCAAAGCTTTCTCGAAGAAATGTAGCATTCCCGTGAACTGCTGGGAATTTCTAACCTCAAAACTACTCAAAATAGAGATGAAATATGCAGGATAGTGTTGAGAACCTCGAGTTCAGGGGTCAGGAACAAATAGAGGACTGTGTAAGCAGTGGAAGAAACAGAACACTGCACATCTGTCACCGCCTGCCCCATTTGTGAAATATTCTAAAGCCTAAATAGTCCCTTCAAAACCCATGAAATAAGTCATCTTCCATCCCGACGGATTGCCGAAGAAGAAGAAATGCAAGGATTGGTGAAATGGGAGGAGACTCCATCCATGGTCTTAAATCTGGGACATGAAGCTTTAGAAAACACGTCATAAACTCCATCTCATTCCTTCATTATTAGGTGGAATGACTGGCACTCCAAGGATTAACAACACTGCTGACAGTATATGTACAAGGAACATTTTATTCCCCTCCTCAGATAATGAAAGAGTTTGTGCACTCATGTTCCAGGACCTTATAGTAATCGAACATGAGCTGAAAATGCCAATGACACCTTTTACCTATCAATCTAATCATCATTAATCTAAAACGTTAACTGGACCAGCTTTATTAATACTGTGGTACCAAGACCAAATCATCGGCTGGGTGTTCTGAGGCAAGTGATTTAAGTCTCAAATCCACAAAATCTTTCCACCTGGTCCAAGACACGAGGAATATTATCCACCTGTGTGGTTGGGAGGGTCTCCAACAGTATTGAAGACAAGGATGCCCATTTAATTGGAACCTAAAATATCACCCTAGACACTTCCTCTTACCGATAGCACATAGAGGCTGCAATATGTACCATGTCCAATGCAGTTACTCAGATTGGCTGCCCAGACATAATTTCCCGAACACATAATCTCTCAGATGCATAAAGACAAGGGAGTATGTACATTTAATATTGCCCTGACTGGGAAATATATCAGAAGTCTTCCACCACCTGGGTTAAAACACAGGAATCCTCATCTTAATGTCATTGTTGGTGTATATTGACCACAAGAACTGCAACAGTTCGATAGGGCAGCTCACCTCCATCAAGCACTGTTAGGGCTGGACAATAAATGCTGACCTTGCCATTGATGACTATATCCCAGACAAGTGATTTCTAACAATGGCAGTGAAATTCTGAAAATACAGCATGTTGTTGTCTGAGAATCTTGATGCTATATTGATACTTGCTCACTCATTAGTCCGGAATGTAAGCCAAGACTCCAGAGCACAAGTGAAGTGTGGGTTCAGAGCCAGGGATGTGTAGTGCGGCTGGACCAGGGGTCTGGACTGTTGGCTGTGTGTGTGGCTGAAGTTGGGGGTTGAAACCTGGAACCCTTCTTCAGACCTCAACATGAATTTGCGAACAGTTTCATAAGCAATTCAGACCAAGGAGCACCTTAACCAGAATAAGGTACAGGATCTTGAGGTTCGTGTCCTCCAGCTTCAAAAACAGAACCTTGCCATCAACAATCAGAATCTTGAACAATTTTCATAACTTTGTCGGCACCAGAAATGTAGTAACTCTTGTGTACTACCTAGGCGAGGTCTGCTGTAAGTTTTTACCAGGTTGTATGCAAAACAAAGCATTTCACTATACCTACAGTAGGTACATGTGAGAATAAAGTATAATTGAATCAGGAGCGTGGGTAGGTGCCCGATGGAACCCACATTCCTCGCGGTTTGTGCATTTCCTGCTCCCTTGGAACTCACTGGGCCCACTAAAAACTAACTATACTTCTGTGTGAAGATTAAGAAAGTGAAATAAATATGCATTTGCATATTAATATGTTACACCTAGTAGTGCAGAAAATCTGCCATTCTGCCATCACCAAAGTCCCAAGGATAGCAAATGATCAAGTTGTAGAATGCAGTATTCTAACGGATATAGCAAGTTCTGGAGATATATTGCAATCGTATTTTCTTTGCATTCACTTATATAAACAATCAAATGAAGTCATATTTATGCGCAATTATGATGAGGTATGAAATATCTTGCTTGCAGCAGCATCACAGGCAAATACATTCAGAAAAAAAACACATAGTACAATTTACATATATATAATTCATAAATTACACATAAATGTCTTCAAGCAAGAAGACTACACAGAAAAATATGAATGCTGCATCAGTGAGGGGAGGGAAACTGAATACAGAGGTGTAGTCCATAACATTCCATTTGGAGAAGTGGGTTTTGGTCGGCACGGACTGGAAGGGCCGGGAGGGCCTGTTTCCGTGCTGTAATTGTTATATGGTTATATGGTTATATAGTCAGCGACTTTGTTGAGTGCTGTGGGCTGAATCGCCTGCAGCTCAACACCGACAAGACTAAGAAGTTAGTGGTGGACTTTACTCCCTGTCTCCATCAATGGTGGATGTGCAGTTTACCAGGGAGTACAAATACTTTGGAGTGTACCTGGACAGTAAACGGGACTGGTCCAGGAATGCTGAGGCCCTGTACAAGAAGGGACAGAGCTGGCTGTACTTTTTGAGAAGGCTCTGCTCCTTCAACGTCTGCAGTGAGATGCTTAAGATGTTCTACCAATCGATGGTAGCCAGTGCCATCTTCTTCACTGTCGTGTGCTGGGGTGGCAGGGTGAAGGCCGCGGACGCCAATAGGATTAATAAACTCATCAGGAAGGCTGGCTCCACCCTGGGGGCGGAGTTGGATTCATGGGGGGTGGTCTTGGAGGGGAAGATGCTCCTCAAACTGCGGAGCATCCTGGACAATACAGCTCACCCCCTCCATGACACACTGGTCAACCTGAGGAGTACCTTCAGCAACAGACTGGTTCCACCAAGATGCAGCACAGAACGCCACAGGAGATCCTTCTTCCCCGTGACTATCAAACTGTACAACTACTCCTCATTCTGTCATGGGGTAGACTGAGACTGACTACCCACCCCCCTCCCCAATCTTTGCACATCCCCAGTCCTTTCCACTCATCACTTTAATTTCATGTTTCACGTATTTTGTGTTTTTCTGACTGTTGGCAGATCAATTTCCCTCCTGGGATAAATAAAGTTCTATTGCATCGTATTGTATCGCATAATTAGAAAACAATCGAATTAGGATTGTGCAGGTTAGTTCAAGCACCTGATAGTAAGAGGAAAGCAGCTGTTCCTTCATGTGCATCAATAATGGATAGGTTTATTTTAAAAAAACCCACAAAGAACTGTATTTTGATTGGTTTTGCACGATACTAAGTCATCTAAAAGTGATTTTTATGCTTTTTGTTGTATCTTGCAAAATTAGTAACTATTACAATGTATAAAACTTGGCAGGCGATTTGGGCACAGCAAGTTCCAACAAAAAACAACAACTTAATGATCAAGTAATATGTCAGATATTGTTGAGTGAGGAATGATTATTGGCCAAGTAACCAGGGCTGACTAAGGAGCAATGGTAATGCTTTATTGTGGATTTGTTTGAATGAACACAATATAAATAAATAATTTACTGCTGATAGAATTGCCAGTTCCCATCTGAACCAGACTAGACAAGAGCCTGAACAATGAAAAGCTTCACATTGTCACATATTAATTACTAATTTTTTGTCTCCAGTGCTTGAAAACAATATTTTGACTACACCCACTAATTTAAGCTGGTTGATGGAAGTTAAATGTTATCTCTGCTTTAATTCTGCCTCTTGTGCAGAGCCAGTCATATGAGGTAAGCAACTGGCTCAGCACATTTGTATTTATTTATTTATTTATTTATTTATTTATTTATTTATTTATTTATTTATTTATTTATTTATTTATTTAAAATGTGCAGAGCCAGTCATATGAGGTAAGTAACTGGTTTTGAATCTTCAGTAATGTGATTCAGCTTATTAGTAAACTTCATCACTCCTAACCCATAATATTGATTTTCTTCAGTTGCAGGAAACACTCTGGAATAACAAGAGAATGAAATAGAGTAATCAAATGGAATAACAAGAGAATGAAATAAAGTAATTAAAATAAAAAAGGAAAACAGAACACATTGAAAGTGATCAAGGCAAAAAAAGATTAAAAATTCAGTCAGAGAACCTTGTAGAGCTTTCTTAGGAAAAAAGTGTCAATGAAAAAGGTGTCAATGAAATCAATAGTAAATGAAACTCCAAAAACTGCTGATGCTGAAAATCTGAAATTCAAGTTCTGATAAAGGGTCTGAAACAATAATTCTGGTTCTCTTTCCACAGATCCTGCCTAACTTCATGAATGTTTCCAGTTATTTTGCTATTTTCATTTTGCTATCTTCGCAAGCTCAAATAAATAAATGTGATCCAATGGCTGGAACTTGAAAAAAATGCTTTCCTACCGGAGGCAGAACAAAAAAAAGAGGAAGGCTTGTGTTTCTTCAGCACCTTTTGCAGCTGTGTGTCATCGCAGAGCATCTTATAATTAATACTTTGGAAATATAGTCACTGCTATAAGGAAATGTTTCACATTAATTTCCTACAAATAGCAATGAGATAATTATCAGATAATCATTTTTTAGTGAGATTGATTGAGAGAAAATTATTGTTCAGGATATTGGGAATAATTCACCTCTCTTCTTCATGATCATGCCATACAATATTTGAGAAGGTTAGCTGGGAACTCTGTTAAACCTGTTATCTGAAAAAATGCAACACTCTAACTACAATCACAATTAAATGTATATGCATAGAAAAACATAGAGCAGAGATTGTCAGTAGATGCACTCATGTTATGTATTTTAATTTCAGTGGCCAAAATTTAAATATGTGTTAGATTAAATTATATTCTCCTGATTGAGTTTGTCTTTCCAACGTAAGAGATATTTGAGCCATTGAAAACAATTATTTTCTGAAAGTATTGTGCTTGCATGTCAAATGGAATTGAGGGCACATTGTTGCTTTAGAAATTGTGGAGGCATTAGCGATGATCATTCAACAATCACTAGAGTCAAGAGTGGTACCAGAGGACTGAAAAATTGCAATTGTTACTCTGCTGTTCAAGAAGAGTGTACATCAAAAGAAGGGGAAATATAGGCCACTTTGCCTTACTTCAATGGTTGGTAAGATTTTAGAGGATAAAGGATGAGGTTTCCAAGTACTTAAAATCACATGATAAAATAGGCCAAAGTCAGCATGGTTTTGTGAATGGGAGATCTTGCCTGATAAATCTGTTGGCGTGTCATAGAAGCACACGTTACGCTTGCGGTACATGTTTCTGTAATGTTGGTATAAAAGTTATATGTTAAAAACAAATATTATTATGGTATATCAGTGATGAATTCACAATATTGGAATGAAGAATATTGATCCATGTTTGGTTTATTACAATTCTATAAAACATCATGTTTCAAGTATAATATTACATTCAATATTTTGTTTGTTCTTTTACCTTAAAGATCTTAATCAATTTTAATTCTGCTTTTCAAAAGCTTTTCATTACTTCCTCTGCAGAGTGGTATTGAGACACCACAAGTTATATCACATTCTCCAGGAACTTAATAACATATCTCCATTATGTTCTTACATCCATGTGTCAATTTAGATAATTGACCCAGAATTTGCTTCCAATATAACAGATCAGTTTAATGAAGTTCCATGTTAATAGTAGACAAATTATCTAGGGACTCGTGAGAAATAAATGATAAGCACAAGCGATGGAATAATTATGCAACT
Source organism: Okamejei kenojei (assembly GCA_035221665.1). NCBI lineage: Eukaryota > Metazoa > Chordata > Chondrichthyes > Rajiformes > Rajidae > Okamejei > Okamejei kenojei. The sequence continues at coordinate 4,952 of JAVHYY010000237.1, read as the reverse complement.
CACCTTCAGCCTGGGTTCAAGAATAGCCTCAATTTCCACAAGATTAAAAAAAAAGAATTCTAAACTCATTTAAAAAACCCCAATAAACTAATCACAATGATAGGATGGCAACTTAACAACAGTCTCACCATTTTATTTGGAGAATTCACGTCCGTACAATTGTATTTAATTTTAATGGGCCAGAAAAGGAGGAATTGAAGTTGTGACTCCATCAGTGCAGGTAGGGAATTGCTGTTAGAGATATTTATAGTTTCACTTCGGAGTCACGTGAGTGACTTCGTGAAGACCCCGCCAGCACGCATGCGCGGCATATCATCGCACGCATTCGGCAGGCTGGGGGGGGGAGTGCGCTCTCTCCTCAGGCTCCTTCATAAGGCCGGCAGGTAAGTACTTACCTTTACTCCACAGGATGGACAAGGGCAAGAAGAAGGCGATGGTGTCGAGGAGCCGAGCCTCGACCAGCCAGAGGCCCTTGTCCCCGGAGCTGCAAGCAATACCGGCAGCTTCGAGGCATGTGGGGGCTGGAATGCGGAAGTCGGGCGCTCCCGCTGATTCAGGGGCCGACTCACCCGAATGGTTTACCGCGCCGGAGCTGGATATGGATCCAGACTTCGTGCCCCCTTCCCCCAAGAAAAGAGGGGGGAAACAGGTACGTGGCAAGGGGTCTCGCTTTCCACAAGCAACCCCTCCCCGAGCTCCAGAAGACCCGAGGGGACTGGGCCGGGGGACAGCTGCACGACAGGGGAGCCCTGCAAATGTGCATAATGTACCACTGCCAGGGAGATCTGCCGTAGTGCAGTCTGGCAATATCACTGCTGCGTCGAGTAGGCCTGCTGGAGCAGATACCGCCGACAACACACCCCGTCAGGCTGCGGTCAAGGGCGGAGGTGGCAGCAGGAAGCGGTCGGTCAGCTCAGCTCTGGGTGACCATGTGCCTCCACGGCAAAAGATGGGCAAGTGTGGAGGTAAGCCTGCACGGACTCCGGGGAGCCAGGTTCCGGGGGCCGGCGCCGATTCAACTCACCTGCCTTCATTTCAGACAGGTGGGCCGCCACAGTCTGGGAGAAGACAGACTAGCGGAGAGTCCGTGCGGGAGTCGTATGATCCTACTTGGGCTGTAGGTCTTGACAACCTGCCATTGGACCCTAGACAGCACCCTAAGGGGGTGTGGTCCGATGGTGGAAGCCCCAGTGCATTTGCAGGGCCTGGGGAAGTCGGCTGCAGATAGCAGGGACGGTCGCATTGAGCGGTTGGAGCTCTTAGTGGAGCAACTCCTCCAGCGGGACCGGGAACGAGAAGAGCGGGACTCGCGGGCATCCACTAGCCGTGCGAGGACCCCATTCAGCATCTCATCGTCTCCAGCCAGAAGCATGAGTGATTGCCCAGCTGCTGCGTTTGAAGATGACCCGGGACAGCCAGTGACCGCTGAGCCAGAGCATGAGGAGGATATGCTGGATGTGGTGAGTAAGTTTGCCGCTACCACCCAGACAGGTGAACCTCTGCACCACAAATTGGCGGGCACCATTGATTACCTGACTACGCACCAACTTCAGAGTCAGGTTCTCAATGATACCTTGGAGAAAATGAAACCGCCCGAGAACTGCATCAACCTCAGTGTGCTCTTGGTTAATGCCCAGATCTGGGGACACTTGAGTACGGCCACCAGGATGCAGGATGTCCGCCTCCAGCGTATCTTAAAAGTTCTCTCCACGGGCATAACGGCGTTTGCTAGGACCCTGGATGGGGATAATGTGTCCAGTGAACAGCAAGACGCACTGGCACTCGTATACAACGCCCAATATGAAATAAACTGCCTGCGTAAGAGCTCCATAAAGCCCACACTCAACCCCAAATTCGCGGGGTTGTGCCGAACATCAACCGCTCCACCACCGCATCAGTTATTCGAAGACCTGTCCAAACAGGTGAAGGAATTGGATGAGGAGGCCAAAACAGCGGGCCTCATGAAACCTCCGTCGACCAGACTTCACCCATATCACCGGCAACAGCCTAATACAACTTGGAAACCACGGCTGCCGGACAGGGCACAAAGATCCTACCTACCTCCATCTCATCAAACACAACGACCTTTTTTTAGGGCAAGGCCAACAGCGGCCTGCATGGAAAAATACGGCCGCCGCCCCGTCAACCTCCACAACGTCCACCCAAAACACCGTACGTACGGAACCGCCGTTAACCATGGAGGTAAGGGGGTCTGGTTCTTCTCACGCCGTAGCATCTCCTCCCGCGTGAATAGGTGGGCGATTGCGGGCTTTCTTGGACATATGGAAAACTGTCACCACAGATGAGTTTATTTTACAGAGTGTTCAAGGGTATGTTATAGAATTTATTGGAGGTATAAATCCCCCTACTCAGCATTCGCCTCATAGGAATTTTTCTCTATCCCAAAAAGAGGTAGAGGCAGGACATGCTGAAATTATACGGCTAGCAGAAAAAGGGGTAATTGGCAAAACCGAGCATGAACTTGTTGAGCTTGTGTCTAACATTTTCACCAGATTTAAAAAAGATGGGGGATGTCGGATTATAATAGACTTAACTTAGTTGAACACTTTTGTACAATATACCCATTTCAAAATGGATACTTTAGAAACAGCTAGGCAGATGCTTTATCCAGGGTACTTTATGGCAAGCATCGATTTGAAAGATGCATACTATACGGTGCCCATTGCTGAGGCTCACACGAAATTTCTGAAGTTTGTCTGGAAGGGTCAATTATGGGAGTACAAGGCATTGCCCAATGGAATCACCACAGCCCCTAGGCTGTTTACCAAATTGGTAAAACCTATATTGGCTCTTCTCCGACGACAAAATTATATGGTAATGGCATATTTGGATGATATTCTTATAGTAGGTCAGACCCTCCAATTAGCAATTCAAGGAGTGGCTGCAACCAAGGCTCTGTTCGAGAAGCTGGGGTTTGTAATCCATCCAGACAAATCAAAATTGCATCCGGTACGGGTTATGGATTATTTGGGGTTCACCCTAGTCACTAATTTAATGAAGATTTTACTTCGGAGTCACGTGAGTGACTACGTGAAGACCCCGCCAGGACGCATGCGCGACATATCGTCAAACGCATTGCGGAAGCGACAGTCGGGAGGAGCGCCGCTCCTTCAGCGCGAATTTTGAAAAAATTACTGAAGGTAAGTCTTACCTTTTCTGGTGAGCGTGGCGACTCGGTGTAATTTCTTTTTCAGGAGGAAGCACCATGGAGTCGCGCAAGGGAGAGCAGCAGCTGATACCGCTGCTGTGGAAGCAGCCAGCAGCGTGCCGTCTCTCCAGAGCTGCAGGTGCTGCCAGCAGCTGCCGGCTTCTCGCCGCTACAGACCACAGGTGCGCCGCGGTCGGCGGCAAAAACCACCCGGAAGTCGGGGACAGGTCCGTTGACTCGGCTGGGTCCGGACCTGAAGACACCCCGTTCACGGATAGCGACGGCGGGCGTCTTTCCTGCGGGAGCGGATGGGGAGCAGTGCTCCAGTGTGACCTGCTTATGCAGGGGCAGAGTCACAGTGGGTCTCTTCACAGACCCACGGCAGGATCCTTTCAAGGACTGCCAAATGTCTCACCCTCTTCGCAGGGGAGCATTAGGGGTCAGAGCTGGGCTGACCCTGAAGAAGGGGCAATGGCTGAACAGTCAACTGTGAGGGGGTGCCAGAAGAGAGAGCAGCAGAAGATTGTGGGAACACATGCTGTATCAACTCAAGAAGGACTGCCTATACAAAGCTGCAAGCCAGTAAAAAATACATGGCTACAAACCAGCTACAGGAGCAAGCCATTAACTTTATGGCTGGGAAGTACATTGCTCCAGAGAACTCCATTTCTCTTAAAGTACCAGCAGTCCATGACCCCATCTGGGGCAATAGGAGCCCATCTATAAGGAGCCAGGAGGTGAAGCTCCAGAGGAAACTGCTGGCTGCTAAAATCACAGCAGTACCAGGACAACTGATGGGGTTGATTTGCCTGAAGAGTTACGTGATGCTCTAGCAGACTGTGTAATACTCAGTGGAGATTTACAGTTACAGGAAGAGCATCATCAAGAAGTGCGGAATTATGCAAGACAAGTAGCACACAGGCGCCAAAATTGCTGTTGGGGGACCTCCCGAAGCAGGTGAAAGACCTGCATGAGGAAGCCAAGGCTATAGGCCTGATCAAGGTGCCAAGCACCTCTAAAACCCCTATCAACAGCGGCAGCACCCCTACACACCCACCAGACATCGGTGCTATGGAAGACCATCTGGTGGTGAAAGCTCGAAGGCCGGCCCACTGCACAGCGGTCTTTCAGACCATGGCCCAGCCCGGCCTTCATGGAAAAACACGCCAACCCCACAACGCAGCAACACAATACCAGAAGAAACAACTGCGGAGACAACCCACACAACACCGGTAACCATGGAGGTAGGTGGGTCTGGTTGTCTTAGAAAACATTGCATGTCCGATTCATTAAAGTTGGGGGACGGTTGCACTTGTTTCATCATGTGTGCTGCACTTTTACCTCTGAACTTTTACATACTCAGAAGTATTCAGAATTACAAAATTGAATTTGTATACGAACTACCGTCCCAGTTCAGCATACGCCTAGCAGGAAGTTCATACTTCACAAAAAGAGAGAACAGCAGGCCATGCTGAACTGTTAAGACTAAACACAAAAGGGATTGAGAAAACAATCAGAGAATTTCAAGAGTTCGTATCAAATATATTTATAAAAAACTAAAAAGATGGTGGTTGCCGTATCATTATAGATTTGACCGAACTAAATACTTCCGTTCAGTATGCCCATTTCAAATTAGACACGTTTGTCACACACAGGGTCATCGTAAATACCTGAAATTTATCTGGATGGGACAGCAATGGCAGTATGCCTTATCCAATGGGTTGTCATCAGCACCCAGGCTATTACAAATTTATTAAAACCAGCTTTAGCATACTTAAAGAAA
>JAVHYY010000236.1:0-73089 GCA_035221665.1 Okamejei kenojei | reverse complement strand
ACTAAGCCGACTTCCCAAGCCCTGCATTATTCTCTGTGCCTTCACCAACGTGGACCACACCTCCGTAGATGCAAGACTAGGGTCGAAAGCAGGTTGTCGTGGCAGACGCCCCTGTAGGCTCATACGACTCCGCCACGGACTCTCCGCTAGTCTGCTCTCGAGTGATGTGGGCGCCACCTGCCTGGTAGGAAGGCAGGGGAGATGAATCGGCGCAGTCCCCGGAACCTGGCACCCCGGAGGTCCGTGCAGGCTTACCTCCACTGTTCGCCCAATGTTCTGCGGGGAGGTGCATGGTCGGGCTGCCAGAGCTTAAGTACGACGGCTATGCTGCCACCAAGCCTTGAGCGCAGCTGACGACGGTGTTATGCCTGCAGCCCTTGCTCCTGCAGGCATGCGCGACGCAGCAGTAGCTCTGCCAGACTGCCCTGCGGCAGATATCCCCGGCAGCTGTACGTGGCGGAGTGCGGATGCGGGGCTCCCCTGTAGCGCAGCTGATTCCCCCGGCCCAGCCCCCGTGGATCCATGCAAACTCTGGGTGAGGGCGCTGGCGACAAGCGAGGCTCCTCTCCAGTACCTGTCTGCTCCGGCTTTCTGGGGGATGGGGCAACAAAGTGCTGGGTCGGCAGATATCCACTCTGTGCGGGTCAGCCATTCAGGTGATAAGTCGGGCGCTGGTTCACGGAAGCGCGACCCCGACCCGTCCGGGATGACTGCGGGTGGTGCTCGCTGCTCGATTCGACAAAGGCCACTGGCTCGGCAGTGGCCCGCGGCTCCTGGAGAGTGTCGCCTTTCCGTTTGCCTTTGGTGTCCATCTGTTGGAAGAAAGGTTAGTGATTACCTGTCAGCCTTTTTGAAGGAGCTGGTGGAGAGAGCGCACTCCACACCCCCCCAGCTTGTCAGGCAAATGCGCGCGACGTATGGTGCGCGCATGCTGCTGGCGGGGTCTTCACGAAGGTCGCTCACGTGACTCCGAAATAAATAGTAAGACTTAAATTGAAAACTTCCAGTTCGAAGTTTGATCTGTTATGTTACTGAGCGAGTTACGGATGAGGGATTAGTGAAGACCCCGTCCAGCACGCATGCGCGACATTCCTTAAAAAGCAGCGGTGTGGATTCACAGAAAACACAACAATTGAAATAATTAGTAAAGAAAAAAAAAATAAGAACTTACTTACAGTTGATCTGTATCTTGAGGTGGGAGCGGAGGGGCACGTAATCTATCGTAATCCTCATAAAATACAGATCAAAACTTGAACTGTTAAGTTCTCATTTTAATCTTATATTTTACTTCGAGTCAGTGAGTGACTACGTGATGACTTCAAGCTCTGTGAATCGGAACGTGAACCCCCCCCAATCTCATGCTTCACTCATGCTGAAGACCTTAGAGGGAGGATGCTTGTTATACCATATCAACAATAACCTGTTGTTAACAAAAACGGTTTATTAATAACTACAAAAACAGAGAGCTCCCCGGGCTTAAATTTAAATATTATCTGCAGCTCTAAAAGTCTGTCTGCAATGTCGCAGCTCCACCCCGCCAGCGGCTTATTATAAACCTTTTGAAAGTTCTCTCGAGGACATCCTGCTTGGCCAGGATATGGTCCTAGGCACATTTTTTTTCCATTCGGGGCCTAGCGCCGACGTAGATGCAGCCCTGGTGGAATGAGATTTGTAAACATCAGTAGCGTCGAATCCCGCGGACTTAAGCACCCTTTTTTTTTTTGCGCTTGGAGGCCCCTGCACTGGTTTGCTCGTCACTGACCATGAGGCTTCTGTGGACTTATCCATTTAAAAAAAAGGCTTTTTCTCTCCCACTTAAGTTATATGTTGTGTTATGTAATTGGGCGAGATGGGGTCTTGGAGCACACAACCGTGGGGTCCGGTGAATATGCCCGGAATCCATTATGGAGGCGTGGTACCTGGTCTAGAATGTTTGACCAGCCCCTGAATGTGAAATGTGATACGTCCAATGACTCTGTCTGCTGTCCAGCTCAGAAGGTGGAGGGGACTGGGGGTTTTATAAACCCCTTTGAGTGACATAGTTGCCATGAGCATGACTGATTTCCAGTGTAAGTGTTCCAGCGTGAGTGACCTGGGTGGTGGCCATCCCTAAGGTACGTCAGTACAATGCTGACATCCTGATCTGTAGTTGGTTTACCTAGGGCCTAGGGGAATTGGTGTTAAAAATGTCCCTCAGATTTGACACTAGTGGATGGGACCCAAAGTCAGCTTGTCTGTGCTGGAACCAAATAAGCTGACCAACGCACTCCTGGCTGTATTTAATGGCGCTGTAGCTGAGTCCTTCCCGATGTAATCCAACCAGAAACTCCACACACTGGTGTGTAGCTGTAGTGTAGAGTTAGTTCTTGTTTGGAGAATAGTTCCCATTTTCTTTTGTTGGTCAGGGACTGTCTACTGGTGGGACTCCCGGTGGGTTGCGGTCATATGTTTATGGCGTCCTCAGACACGTCCCAGGCCCAGTAGAGGTCTTTTTGCAAAATCTGCAAGACAGGTGATTGACTATCTCATGGCACGTGTGACTAATGCTGACACTGGGTGGGTATAATAACTGACGGACTGCTGGGGAATTCCAACGGCGTGTTTCATGTCAGCCATATCGAAGGCATGGGAACCATGGTGTGTAGGCAGTAGGTATTATCAAGATTCCTGAAGCAGATTCCAAATTGAATCTTGCGTAATACCGATGATGAGGGGCAGAAGGGTGGGAAAGCAAACAAGAAATTTTCCCCAATGCAGCGAGAATGCATCACCTGCTTGCTGCCTCCGGGTCTGAGTTCCCATGCGACATACGTGGTACTGTGATTCAGCCTGGATGCAAATAGATCGAAAATGGTGTGCCATATTGCTTAGTAATTTCAGCAAATCTTTGGGATTTAACCATCCATTCGATGTTATCATTGATCTGGTGACTGGTGTCTGCCACTGTTTTTTGCTTTACCTGGTAGTGTTGTGATAACCAAATATTGCCTTTTAAACACATTGCCCGATTAGGGGGCTTGGCAAATTGTCACACGATATTCGACTTTACACACCCATGTGATGATATAATCCACACCGTGTATTATCTAATTGCAACCGACATGTGCATGATACGTATTTGATGAATATGCTTTTACCCCATAAAACGCACAACATTTCTAAGTAGTTGATACCCCGGGTCTGTAGGCAAGATGATTCAAATTTAGTCCATCGCCCTCGTGCTGGATTGCATGTTAGTTGTCCCCAGCCAAAGAACTGGCATCCGTTTGAATGGTTAATACTGGTGGTGTTTCATTTTGGGACTGAAGCTGAGCCTTTCGTTCCTTCCCACCATTGTAACTCTGGCATGATTCAGCAAGTTAAACTCATAGCTCGGTCAAAGTGACTTGAGTTTTGCTTTAGTGCATGCACTTTTTGCACTTTGCAAATTTTGTAGTGCAAAGGCCCTATTTGTACCAGCTGGAAAAGATGCTACCATTTTGCCAATAAATCTAGCTTACCTCCCGTCATGGTTGGTGAGGTTTATTCATGAGTTCGTTGCATGATAGGCCCAATTCTGATGCTTTCCCCTTCGGCAGAGTTACAATCATGCGAACAGTATCAATCGTAAATCCAAGATAGTCCATGACAGTGGACGTGGTGTAAAATTGGATTTAATCTGGATGTATGACAAACCCAAAGTTTCAAACAAACGTTTTGTGGTGCTACTGCCAGAATGGCGTTCCAAAGGTTGTTCTACTATTTAAAATGTCGTCCAAATAGCCAGGACTATATGCTTTTGTTTCCTCATAATGCCTAGGCAGGTTTTAAGATTTTAGTGAAACAGCCTTGGAGCAGAGGTTAGCCCATTTGGTAAGGCTTAAATTGCCATTGCTGTTTCATCAGATAAATTTTAAGTATTTACGATGGCTCCTTGTGTATGGGTACTGGAGTTAGTACGGCATCTTTTAAATCAATGCTTGCTTAGGAAAGTACCTCTAGAACAAAGTCTGGCTGTTTCAAAGTATCCATCTGAATGTCATATACTGAACAGACTTGGTTTAAAGTAGTTAGTCAATGGATGATGCGTCGTCCACACTCTTTTTGTGGATTTTAGTGAAAATATTAGACACAAATTCCCAAAGGTTCATGTTTTGTTCCTTTCACTGGACCTTTTGCTTGGAACCTCATCAGTTCAGCTTGACCCTCTTGTTCTCTTGACTGAGAGTGGTGAATACCCTTTTGGGTATATGCTGAACTGGTGGAATGTTTCATGAAACAAAGTCAATTTTGTTAGCATGAACGCTGCTGTGTATCTACTTGTACACTTGTGATGGATTCCCATGGCATCCAAAACTGTTGCAATTCTCCCCTGTTAGTATAGTCCTACTGGCTAGATGTGAGAGGACCAGACCCACCTACATCCATGGTTATTGGTGCTTCTTCTGCCTCTTCGCGGGCGATGAGGGGTCTAGTGGCTGTAGAGGTCGGTTGATGTTGATGTTGTTGGGGTTGGCGCATTTCCATGGGGTCGCTCTGGGCCTGGCCTAAAAAAGGTTTACGGGGAAGGTTGCGCGACCCCGAGCTTTACCAGTCCCATAGTGTGGTCGACGAGGTGGCGCCATGGGTACTGCCGCCTGAGGTTTCTGTTAGGTCTGCTCGGGGATCCCATACTGCCCTCACGAGACCAAAGGTCTTGGATTCTTCCTCTAGGTCTTTCACTTTTTTGGAAGGTCTTCCCAACAGAGCAGAATAGGAGTTCTGAACCCGGTGTTTTGCAAAGTCCGCACAATTTAGGTTGCGGGCCAGGCGTGTTAATCTCCTTTCGTAAATTGTTTAGTTATATTGTGTGGTGCACGCAGGCTAATGTGTCTTGCTGATTGTGGAGATGTCCGCACAACAATGGACCGAGCATAAGATGTTATTCCTGGCAGTCAGGAGTTTAAGGATCTTCTGGATCTGCAACTCCAGGTCTTCTGAGGTTCTGCCCAAAATTGTTCCAAATTTGGCTATTGACGAGTACATTCAAGATGTACAATTTACTGGGCTGTATATAGTTCAAGGCCTCCATCGAACATGTTCTTGTAAGGGCGTTTGAAGGACAGGGTGGTTAATGCTGCTGCAAGTTTCGGCTCTAATGACCGACCGCTTTTGGATTGGCCACGTAGCGGTGACCACACCCAGCAGCTCTTCCTGATCTGTACACCCTCGTTTACTCGATATTCTTCAGCCCAGTGACCCTCTTCTGACCAGCCCGACAGGGTCGCCAATGTGCCTTCAAACGTATGGTGTAGCATTGGCAGTGCCGTAAAGGCATGCGGGCGTGCCTGAAATCCCTTGGCGAGGCTGTGCTGCTCTCTCAGCAGACTCGCTGGAAGCAATTGGCGGGGGGGGTGTTTTTGGGGGGATCCATAAGGTTCTTGCGGCTAGGCGGCTGCCTGTGTCGCTCTCGAGCGGATTGAGGCATCTTCATCCGAATCGTCGGACACTACTGCCGGTTCTGGCAGCAGGTCCTCCAGCCCGCTGCTAAGGCAGCAACTAGCGGTGCTGGGCTCGTCGGTAGTTATACCGTCGCCTCTTTCCCCCCTCCAAAAGAGCATTTCTACGGAGGACGAACGGGGGCGAGCTGTTAGATTTTTTTCCTTGGCCTTGCTCATACTTCTGGAACACCAAGCAACAAGAGAAAAGACACACGGCCACGGTAAAACGTACCTGTCGGCCCGACTTTTCAATTTGTAGCGGGAGCGCCTTGAACTCCCGTCCGTCGCGGGTGCACTGCATGAACGCTAATGTCGCGCATGCGTGCTGGACGGGGTCTTCACGTAGTCACTCACGTGACTCCGAAGTAAAATTACGTTCCTGCAGTCATAACAGCAAAAAAGCCAAAATACACAATTAACACAATACCACACAAACATCCATCACAGTCAATCTCCAAACACCTCCTAACTGTGACGGAAGGCTAAAATCTTATCTCTTCCCTGTTCTCTGTTCTTTACGCTTCTTCACCCGCAGTCAAGCAGTCAAACTGCTGCATTGAGCTGTTCGAGGCTCTTGATGTTATAGAGCCCCCGGCGGGCGATGGTAAGTCCCGCGGCTGTTTAAGCCGCGCCGGGCGATGTAAGGCCCCGATCCGGGGCGATTTAAACCCCTCGATTCGGGCGGGAGAAGTTTGCCATTGCGGGCGCTCGAAAAAGCGCTCTCCACCAGGGCCTGCATGCCAGAAGCACGAGCTCTGAAATGGGTTGCAGCCGCGCGTAACCACAGCGCTTGGCTCAGAAGTCGGCCAGCTCCATTGATGGTGTGTCCGCTGGCTCTGCGACTGGTGCCCCAGGTGGGGGGGGGGAACCTGGGCAAGTCGATTCGATTGGAAGCCGCCGGCTCCTCGATTTTAGGCCCCAACGACAACGGAGACTCGATAGGAAAATGTTGGGTCCCCGTACCGGGAAGAGATTAAAGTATTCCCCGCCCCCTTTCCCCCGCACCCCACCTATACAACAGCTAAAATAATAATAAAACTAAAACCAAAACATAAACTAACAGGTCAAAAAAGAAAGAAGAAGATGGGGGCACTGCAGAGGGACGCCTGCGCAAGGTGCCGCCTTCATACAAGTCCATCTGCACCTTATCGGTCAGTGTTATGACGTCCCGCCATCCCGGGAATTAACCTCGTGAACCTACGCTGCACTCCCACAATAGCAAGAATGTCCCTCCTCAACTTTGGAGAAAAAACTGCATTACATTACTCCACGTTGTGGTCTCACTAGGGTTATACAACTGCAGAAGGACCTATTTGCTCGGAATTCTCAACTCCTCTTGTTATGAAGGTCAAATGCTTTCACTTTCTTCATGCCTGTTACCTGCATGCTTACTTTCAGTGATGATGAACATGGCCCCCAGAATCGTTGTAATCCTTTTCCAACTTGAAACATCTAGATATAATCTGCCTGCCTTATTTTGCTACCATTGTGGATAACCTCACATTTATCCACATTAAACTGCATCTGGCATGCATCGCCACAACCAACCTGTCAATACCCTCATTTCTATAGCATCCTCTCACAGTTCACATGCCACCCAGTTTTAATCATCTGCAAATGCTAATGTTTATTGTAATCCAGTCATCTAAATCTGGGTTGGCCACACACTCACTCACCCACTCACCACTCATCACCCACTCACTATTCACCACTCTCCCTCACTCACCATCACCACTCCACCCACTCACTCACCATACACCCACTCACTCAATCACTCACCCATCTCCACTCTCCAACTCACCACCACCACCCACTACTCACTCACTCACTCACTCATCACTCACTCATCACTCCTCACTCACTCACTAACTCACCCATTCACACCAACTGAGTAGGTTGTTGTCTCCCAACCTTCCCTGTTTGAAGAAACAGTACACTGCTTGGGCAGGAAGCGGCAGGTAGTCATCCACTGACCTTCTCACCCTGGCCACAAACTGTTTGAATCACTTCCTTCTGGAAGGCGACTCCGTGTCGAACGAACTGTCAAAGACTGCACAGCCAGATATCATAACTGCTTTTTTTCTACTCAATAACCAAATTCTGCTAGCTCTCCTTTTGTTGGTTTTTAATTTAATTCACATGTTTAATAAATAATGTTTTATTATTAATGTTGAATATTTTAAGTGTCATTCCTAACTGTTACTGTATGTCATGTCATTTGCGGGCGGAGCACCAAGGCAAATTGCTTGTATGTGAATACTTGACCAATAAACTTATTCATTCATTCATTCATTTCAGACTTAAAAACACCAGTCGTTGCATAGTGGGAAAAATAAAGAGACAACAGGAAAATACGAGATTGAGTGAGAGGCTTTCTGGGAGACAGACAGAGTCTGTGACATCTCCCCTCCCCCCCTCTGTTTTTTTTTTTAATCCTTCCTGGTATAGCTGGTCCTACTCTAATTCTGTCATCATAAAGTACAATGTAATGTCTTCACCAAAATGCTGATAACTTATGAGCAGCATGAAACGTTACTTTAGCCCAACATATCATGATTTGCCCATATCCCTGAGCAAAACATAAAGTGTTGGAGGAACTCAGCGAGTCAGGTAGCTTTTGTGGAGGGAAAGGAAGATGGTGTTCTAGGTTTGAAGAAGGGTCCTGACCTGAAATATCGCCTTTCCATTCCCTCCACAGATGCTGCTTGACCCGCTGAGTTCTTCTAGCACATCCAGCACTTGGAGTTTTGCTCAACATTGCAGCATCTGCCGTTTCTTGTGTCTCATTCAACATCTTTTCTGTCCAAGTACCTCTTGAGTACCTCGGGTCTGAAGAAGGGTCTCGACCCAAAACGTCGCATATCTTCTTCGCTCCTTAGATGCTGCTGCACCCGCTGAGTTTCTCCAGCCTTTTGTGTAACCTCGATTCTCCAGCATCTGCAGTTCCTTCTTTAACACAAGTACCTCTTGAATTGTCTTTTAAATATGGTAATTGTACATGCCGCCATCACTTGCTCAGGCTACCCGTTCCTTACACTATCCACGCTGTATATAAAATATGTTCCTTTTAATGGTGCCCTTTATCTGGGGGAAAGAGGGGGGATTGTGTCCATACCTCTTTGTTATACCCCTCATGTTTTATAAACGCTAAGCTCAGGTTTTTCTTTCCACTCCAGGGAAAATAGTCCTCGAAGGATGAACGCGAGGTGGGACCTTTTCAAGGAACTAGAAAGTAGAACAGGTATTTTATATTTAGGAACGCAGGTAACATTGGTGAAGGATGGTGCAACTGAGCAGAAATTCGGCACAGAGTATCAAGGGAGCAGGTGATAAATTGGGGAGGGAATGTGGGGAACAAGCAAAGGTGAGAGGTGGTGAGCGACACTGACAAACAGAGTATCCGGGGAAGCTTGAGGGAATAACTGTGATGATCCGTGTTTCACGGTTTGCACCATCTCATTCCACTAGCTCCTCTTGATGAGGTCAGTCTCATGTTTCATGTTGATTTTCAATCCCATCTCTCCCCCACTTTGCAGTATTCTGCATAATTTTTAAACCTCCAATGGCCAGAAATTCAGTTCTTTAGATAAACCTGAACTTAAAGTTACCAACAATTAAATCTAATACCAAACCTGAAATTAAAGATACCAATAATGCTCTTCGACTGTTAAGGCCCGTTGTATTTGCTGCCTGTTATATTTCTGGAGTATAGAAACATAGAAACATAGAAATTAGGTGCAGGAGCAGGCCATTCGGCCCTTCGAGCCTGCTCTGCCATTCATATGATCATGGCTGATCATCAATCAGTATCTGTACTTGCCTTCTCTCCATACACCTGATCCTTCAGCCAACATAAGGCCAATTCCAACTCCCTCTAAATTATGGCCAACGAAACTGCCTCAACTATTCTGTGGAGAGGAAATACAGAAAAACAATGTTTCAATGCTGACACATTTTCTTAGTGAACAAGGAATGATTCTGTCGCGGATGGGGGGGGAGTGGGGGGGGAGTGTGGATATTCTTTTACCAGTCCTCTCTGTCCACTACACTGCTTGAGTGATACAGTGCTGTATGTTTCAGGACTGTTAGAGTGTTGTATCAACATGTCACAGTTGTATAGGACTGAAAGGCCTGTTCCTGTGCAGTAACTTGTCCTACAATTCACCTTGTTTATGCGGCCATTATAATTACTGAGGTTAATCTGCTTAGCAAGAAATAACAACCCCTCGTCCCCTTTTACCCTACGCTGCACTGTTAGAGTAAACACCATGTGGTGTAGACTGAGAACTCTCCTGTCCCAAAGGAATTTTTCTGGGAAACACACCTGGAAAACAGCAACCTTTGACTGAAAGGCTCAGATGCAAATTGAGTGAGAAGGAAACAAGATACTTTCTGAAATGTAGAATGTAGAGGAAACAAGCAGATAGGAGCAAAGATTGCAGGACAGTTTGAGCGGAATGCACCAAGTTCAAATCAGCCACCGTTACATTTCCTACAGAAGCTGCATATCAATTCATCACCATTCATGCAATCCTGTTTGTTACAGGAAATAAATGGACTAAATGCATATGAAAATATATTTACTTTCATATCATGCACCGGTCCCAAATAACATTTTGTGGAAAGGCCACAGACTGCAAATTTAGGCCACAGATGAAAACAAGCAATCAATGGAAAGTTAGTGTAGTGGGGAGAGAGGGAGGCAAAGAGAGTTGTCAAGGTAGTTTGAATTTCTGGAGGGTTACAGAAAAAGCTGGACAACCTCAGCGGGTGCAGCATCATCTAAGGACGAAGGAGATAGGTGGCCGTTTCGGTCAGACCTTCTTCAGACTGGTCAGGGATCAGGGAAACGAGAGATTATAGCCGGTGATGTGGAGAAATAAAGAAACAATGAATGAAAGATATGCAAAAAAGTATCGATGATAAAGGGAACAACCCATTGTTAAGCTGTTTGTGGTGTGAAAATGAGAGCTAGTGCGACAGGGTGGGGGAAGGGAGATAGAGATAGAGGGAAAAATGCCAGGGCCCAAATGCCAGGGCCCGAATTTCCGGACATTGCGGTTCTAATGGAAACACTCCACTGAGTCAATTTTCCCCCTGTGTTGTTATCATGTTTATAATGGCAGCTCAATGAGAACAAGGCATGAAAGCACAGAATGAACAAATGGTCGACTGGGCTTGCATTCACTGGAATTTCGAAGGATATGAGAGGATATTTTATAGAAACATATAAAATTCATGTTTAAGAGGGGTACGCTAACCCGTTGTTTTTGGGGTTTGGACATGCAAAATGTAGGAAAAATGTTCCGATGTTGGTTGGAGAGTCCAGAACCAGGGTCACCATTTAAGAATAAGGGGTTAGACCATTGAGGACTTAGATGAGGATAAAAAACATTTTCAACTCAGAGAGTTGCTGAATGTTGTGAACCTGTGGAATCTTGCAGTGGAGGCCAATCACTGGATTTTTTTAGTAAGATTTAGAAGAGTTAGATTTTAGGTCTTGGGTTAAAGGATTGAAGGATATGGGGAAAAAGGAGGACGGGGTACTGGTTATTTAGATGATCATATTGACTGGTAGTGTTTGCTCGAATGGCCGACTCCTGCACATATTTGTTTATGTTTTCTAATCTTCTAATGGCAAACTGAGCAAAAGATGGAAATTATGGAACGAGAGAGGGATGTCCAATGGGAAGGGAGAAGGAGGAATGAAAGTGACAACAGCTGGAGTAGACACCGTGTGAGAGGCGAGAAAAACTGTCAATAGAAGGGCAGAAAGGAAGAAGGAAGTGTTTGAGTTGCAGAGAGAGGGTTTTGCCCTTGCACCATGGCCTTGCCCTTTCCTATCACATATCCCCCACCATTCTTTCAGTGGTTTGCTCTCTCGGACACTCAAATTCTGACCTGCTATCCACTTTTTCAGTGGATTTAACAGCTTCACAAGTTCACGGCTTTGTCTTCATTTAAATCTTAATATATATTGTAAATAGCTGCAGCCCCAGCACCGAGCCTTGCCCCACTAGACACTGCCTGCCATTCCGAAAAGGACCCGTTAATCCAGTAACATGCTTTGTTTTCCTATCTGCCAACCAATTTTCTATCCATGTCCGCACTCTACCACCAATACCATAGTGCCCTAATTTTGCCCACTAATCCTCCTATGTGGGACCTTTCCAAATGCTTTCCTGAAAGTCCAGTACACTGCATTCACTGGCATTCCCTTGTCCATTTTCCCAAGTTATATCCTGAGAAAAATTCCAGAAGATTAGTCAAGCAATGATTTCCCCTTCGTAAATTCATGTTGACTGACCGGACCGATCCAGTTATGGCTGCAATCCAAATATGTCGCTATTTCATCTTTGGGGACGCTTTTGAGCTCCACGGACGGGAAGTGGTGGACGCGGACAAAAAAACAAATAATTACTAAAGGATTGACGAGAGATTTGATAGACAACATGTACATTCGCAATCGCACTGGGGAGCTCAGGCTCTGTGCAACCGACACATACTAACGGACTTAGCCTGTTAGAGGCATTTATACTTTAGCAAGCAGGCGGTGTCTGGTAGTGTAGTGTGTCAGAAGGTGATAAGAAGGTATGAGAAGCTGTCCCAGGGGGAGGACAACAATTGGCATTAGACCCTTCCAGAGAATACAGGTAACATCACAGAATTACCAAAAGTACAGCAGTGGAAATATCTTTTGGTTATAGTGGTCATTCACCAGGTGGTAGAGGCATTTCCCATGATAAATGCCACTGCCCAGGCAGTTTACTAAAGATATTGCTGGAACAAATCATCCCACGATATGGAGTAATTGAATCCATAGACTCAGATAGAGGAACAACATTTTGCTTCCAAGGTGCACCTATTAATTTGTCGCGCCTTGGGAATAACTGGAAGCTGCATACTCCATGGCACCCCCAGAGTTCGGGAGAGTGGAGCGGATGAATGCCACTCTAAAAATTCAGATAACTAATTAATAGGAGGAGACGGGGTCTTACCCTGGACTAAAATGTCTACCAATTGCTTATTGCGAATACAGGAACGGCACCACGAAAGGATATTGCGGTGTCTCCCTATGAAATGTTGTTTGGATTGCCTTATTTTGGGAAGGTGGAAGGCACACCAACCTTTGAGGGAGGTGATGTATTCTTGAGGAACTATTTACTGGCAATGTCCCGTTCCCTTACAGAAATTAAAAGCGAAAGGATTATTGGCTCAAAGCCCGCCACTTGACTTTCCAATACATGCTGTAAAGGCCGGCGACTGGGGTATGGTTAAAAATGGGAAGGACTGAGGAAAACTCCAGCCCAGGTGACCGGCCCCGTACCTAGTATTACTGACAACCGAGGACAGCAATACGAACAAAAGAGAAAGGGTGGACACACACGCGTCCGGGTTAAAGGACCCGTCGATCCACCCGTTTCCTGAGGAGGAGGAACAGTGGACGGTGAAGCCGGGAAGTAAACCCCTAACAGTAATTTTAAAAAGAAAATGCATTGAATGTATAACTGACAGTATGAAAGGAGCAGTCGTGGTATTGTTTGCTTTGTATGTAAATTGTTGTAAAAGGTATTAATAATTGTGATAAATGTTATTATCCACTATTCAATACAGAGGGGTAATAACCAGATCATTTACCTATCATTCCCATGTGAATAAAGCATGCCATGACCGAAAGAATAGAATCATTTGTAAAGAGGGACAGGGAAAGGAGTATTTGATGGCAGGCAATGGGGGTAATATGGGCAGTTTGGGGCCGTTACCTGCCAAGGGGAGGAGAGATGGTTTGTGTGGCACAGTTAGTTTTCCCTTCTCAGATCATAAAAGGGCAATAGATAAGACGCAGGAGGGAAGTAGTGAAAGAGGTTACTAAGGTAGTAGGTCACGAAGCCTCCCCCTCTCCCCACATATTCAGCCTCAAGTTGCACCAGACACTGTACGAAGAAATCAAGAAGCAGATCGAAAAATCCCTGAAGGAAAGGAAAAAACCTGTTTGTGGATTTGGCCACCCGGATAGCTGGGACCCTGAATGTGACTAACTGTTGGGTCTGCGAGGAGGATCCGCTGATGAATTCACGTTGGCGTGAGAGGATCCATTGTTGAACTATATGGGACCTGATGGGGTGAACCTGACAATTGGACAAGACCGAGATCCCATTTATGGGTCCTGGACAGATGCTCCCGGTCGGGACTGAGTGTATCGCTGGCCCTGGCAAAGGGATGCCGTCCTAGTAGGCAGCAGCCCCTGCCAGCGCATCGTCCCCAGTGCCAAATCAGTCCCGAGTGTGTGTCCAGAGGAGCCTAAATGGTATCTAACTAAGAATATGGGAAAAACTGCGCTATCCGGATGGAGATTGATGGAGTGGAATCAGCCGTACTATGGAACTGCACCGGGAAATAACCCTTATCAGGGATCCCAGTATGCGAAATATATGGAACAAGGTATGCCTCTAGCATTGGACCGGCCCCTGAAGGATTGTATTAGGATATGCGGATACAAGGCATACTCGGTGTTACCGATGAATTGGAGTGTGGGGACTTGTTTTATTGGACTGGTACAACCTGGGATTTCTTCCTGTTAAACCCCAAGAAGGCCAGTCGTTAGGACACCTGTATTTGATGACCTTATAGAGGAAAAAGATGAAAAAAAGAGGAAAATAGACATTGGAGAATGGGAAGATGATGAGTGGCCACCAGCGAGAATCATCTCATACTACGGACCAGCCACTAGGGCACAAAGATGGATCCTGGGGCTACCGAACACCAGTATATATGTTTAAACCGGATCATAAGGCTACAGGCCAGTACTGGAGGTAATTACCAACCAAACGTGCTGGAGATGCTGGCAAAGCAGCAGACGCAGATGAGAGCAGCGATATACCCAGAACAGGTTAGCCCTAGATTACCTCTGAGAAGAAGGAGGGGTATGCTGGAAATTCAACTCTCTAATATGCTGTTTGAACATCGATGATAATGGACAGGCAGGGATGGACATATCAGAAGGATCCGTGAAGTTGGCGCATGTTCCATACAAAAATGGAATTCGATTATGGGAACCCAATGTGGGATTCTATCCTCGGGGAACATGGTAGAGAACGGTAGGGACTGTGTTTCTATGTGCAGAGCTGGACTGATCTTCATCCCCTGTTGTATCCCTTGTTTTAGGGAACTTATTACCAGAATATAAGTCAGATGCAGGCTGTCGTCCATGCCTATGGGAGAGAAAGGGGTAAATACAGAAAATAATGATCGTTAATGCGACCAGGGGAAGTTTTATGATTTACAGAGAGAAGGTTAGGACGATGTTACGTCAGTTCGATTGAAGGAACTTAAAATGAGGGTTTAATCAGTGTATGCGTAGCAAAGAAAAAAAGGGAGGATTGTGAGGGATAAAGTGATTCAAACCCTATTAAAGAAAGGAGTTTTAAAGATAATTTCAAAACAGAGAGGGCTGGAGAGGAGATTCTGACAGCAGTGTCTGAATTGCCAGACCCATCCTTGAGGCCTTGAGTAAGAAGAGATAGCTTTGTCTCGCTAGAGAAGGGGGTGATGTAGAGAGCTCCCTATCAGTGGAAAGGAGTGATGGATGGGAACCCTAGTCACTATAGCTTAGCTTTAGTGCTGATATAGGTAAAACTGAGAGGGTTCCATAGGAGGTAGAGCGAAAGTGGTCCAGGGTCAATGAGCAATTGAGCATGCTTAATAGAAAAAATGAATATTACAACACACCCCTGGTCAAGAAATTGCTCATTACCATGAACCATGCAATGTATGATGTGGGAGGTACGAGGGGTTATTGAACGGTGGGTTGTACCTACAGATTGTGCACCACCTCTCTGGGAGAGAGGTCCGGAGGAGAAATTGAATGTAAGATTTTGTGTATAAAGGGGGATGATCTCCCTGGCTTCAGTGTGTCTCGAGTTGGAGAGGGCACCCGGTCTGCAGACTCGTAAAATAAAGAAATCTCTTGCTTCCAGGATTTAGTCTTTGAGTATTTATTGTGAGCATAAAGGGTATCTCAAGGAGCAAAGATTGCAGGACAGTTTGAGCGGAATGCACCAAGTTCAAATCAGCCACCGTTACATTTCCTACAGAAAGCTGCATATCAATTCCACACCATTTCATGCAATCCTGTTTGTTACAGGAAATAAATGGACTGAAAATATAGTACTTTCCATATCAGCACCGGTAACATTTTGTGAAAGGCCACAGATGCAAATTAGGCCACAGATGAAAACAAGAAACAATGGAAGTTAGTGTAGTGGGGAGAGAGGAGGCAAGAGAGTTGTCAAGGTAGTTTGAATTTTGGAGGGTTACACAAAAAGCTGGACAACCTCAGCGGTGCAGCATCATCTAAGGAGCGAAGGAGATAGGTGACGTTTCGGGTCGAGACACTTCTTCAGACTGGTCAGGGATCAGGGAAACGAGAGATATAGCCGGTGATTGTGGAGAAATAAAGAACAATGAATGAAAGATATGCAAAAAAGTATCGATGATAAAGGGAACAAACCATTGTAAGCTGTTTGTGGTGTGAAAATGAGAAGCTAGTGCGGGACTAGGGTGGGGGACAGGGAGATAGAGATAGAGGGAATGCCAGGGCCCAAATGCCAGGGCCCGAATTTCCGGACATTGCGGTTCTAATGGAAACACTCCACTGGTCAATTTTCCCCTGTGCTGTTATCATGTTTATAATGGCAGCTCAATGAGAACAAGGCATGAAAGCAAAGAATGAACAAATGGGTCGACTGGGCTTGCATTCACTGGAATTTCGAAGGATATTTTATAGAAACATATAAAATTCTTAAGGGTTTGGACATGCAAAATGTAGGAAAAATGTTCCCGATGTTGGGAGAGTCCAGAACCGGGGTCACCATTTAAGAATAAGGGGTAGACCATTGAGGACTTAGATGAGGAAAAACATTTTCACGCAGAGAGTTGTGAATGTGTGAACCTGTGGAATCCTCTGCAGTGGAGGCCAATTCACTGGATGTTTTTAAGAGAGAGTTAGATTTAGGTCTTTGGGTTAAAGGATTGAAGGGATATGGGGAAAAAGGAGGAACGGGGTACTGGTTTTAGATGATCATATTGAATGGTAGTGTTTGCTCGAATGGCCGACTCCTGCACATATTTGTTTATGTTTCTATCTTCTAATGGCAAACTGAGCAAAAGATGGAAATATGGAACGAGAGAGTGATTGTCCAAAGGGAAGGGAGAAGGAGGAATGAAAGTGACAACAGCTGGAGAGACACCGTGTGAGAGAGAGAAACTAGTCAATAGAAGGGCAGAAGAAGGAAGTGTTTGAGTTGCAGAGAGAGGGTGTTGCCCTTGCACCATGGCCTTGCCCTTTCCTATCACATATCCCCCACCATTACTTTCAGTGGTTGGCTCTCTCGGACACTCTAATTCTGACCTGCTATCCACTTTTTAAGTGGATTTAACAGCTTCACAAGTCACGGCTTTGTCTTCATTTAAATCATTAATATATATTGTAAATAGCTGCAGCCCCAGCACCGAGCCTTGCCCCACTAGACACTGCCTGCCATTCCGAAAAGGACCCGTTAATCCGTATGCTTTGTTTCCTATCTGCCAACCAATTTTCTATCCATGTCAGCACTCTACCACCAATACCATGTGCCCTAATTTTGCCCACTAATCTCCTATGTGGGACCTTTCCAAATGCTTTCTGAAAGTCCAGGTACACTGCATTCACTGGCTTTCCCTTGTCCATTTTCCAAGTTATATCCTGAGAAAATTCCAGAAGATTAGTCAAGCATGATTTCCCCTTCGTAAATTCATGTTGACTCGGACCGATCCAGTTACTGCTATCCAAATATGTCGCTATTTCATCTTTTGGGGACGCTTTTTGGAGCTCCACGGACGGGAAGTGGTGGACGCCGGACAAAAAACAAATAATTACTAAAGGATTGACGAGAGATTTGATTAGACAACTACATTCGCAATCGCACTGGGAAGCTCAGGCTCTGTGCGACACGATACTACGGACTTATGCCTGTAGAGGCATTTATACTTTAGCCAAGCAGGCGGTGTCTGGTTGTGTAGTGTGTCAGAAGGTGAATAAGAAGGTAATGAGAGCTGTCCCAGGGGGAGGACAACAATTGGCCATTAGACCCTTCCAGAGAATACAGGTAGACTTCACAGAATTACCAAAAGTACAGCAGTGGAAATATCTTTTGGTTATAGTGGATCATTTCACCAGGTGGGTAGAGGCATTTCCCATGATAAATGCCACTGCCCAGGCAGTTACTAAGATATTGCTGGAACAAATCATCCCACGATATGGAGTAATTGAATCCATAGACTCAGATAGAGGAACACATTTTGCTTCCAAGGTGCACCTATTAATTTGTCGCGCCTTGGGAATAAACTGGAAGCTGCATACTCCATGGCACCCCCAGAGTTCGGGGAGAGTGGAGCGGATGAATGCCACTCTAAAAATACAGATAACTAAATTAATGGAGGAGACGGGGTTACCCTGGACTAAATGTCTACCAATTGCTCTATTGCGAATACGGACGGCACCACGAAAGGATATTGCGGTGTCTCCCTATGAAATGTTGTTTGGATTGCCTTATTTTGGGAAGGTGGAAGGCACACCAACCTTTGAGGGAGGTGATGTATTCTTGAGGAACTATTTACTGGCAATGTCCCGTTCCCTTACAGAATTAAAAGCGAAAGGATTATTGGCTCAAAGCCCGCCACTTGACTTTCCAATACATGCTGTAAAGGCCGGCGACTGGGTACTGGTTAAAAATTGGAAGGAGGAGAAACTCCAGCCCAGGTGGACCGGCCGTACCTAGTATTACTGACAACCGAGACAGCAATACGAACAAAAGAGAAAGGGTGGACCCACGCGATCCGGGTTAAAGGACCCGTCGATCCACCCGTTCCTGAGGAGGAGGAACAGTGGACGGTGAAGCCGGGAAGTAAACCCCTAACAGTAATTTTAAAAAGAAAAGCATTGAATGTATAACTGACAGTATGAAAGGAGCAGTCGTGGTATTGTTTGCTTTGTATGTAATTGTTGTAAAAGGTATTAATAATTGTGATAAATGTTATCAATCCTATTCAATACAGAGGGGTAATAACCAGATCATTTACCTATCATTCCCATGTGAATAAAGCATGCCATGACCGAAAGAATAGAATCATTTGTAAAGAGGGGGGAAAAAGGAGTATTTGATGGCAGGCAATAGGGGGTATATATAGGGCAGTTTGGGGCCGTTACCTGCCCAAGGGGAGAGAGATGGGTTTGTGTACAGTTAGTTTTCCCTTCTCAGATCATAAAAGGGGCAATAGATAAGACGAAGGAGGAAGTAGTGAAAGAGGTTACTAAGGTAGTAGTCACGAAGCCTCCCCCTCCCCCACATACTCAGCCTCAAGTGCACCAGACACTGTACGAAGAAATCAAGAAGCAGATCGAAATCCCTGAAGGAGGAAAAAAAACCTGTTTGTGGACTTGGCCACCCGGATAGCTGGGACCCTGAATGTGACTAACTGTTGGGTCTGCGGAGGACCGCTGATGAATTCACGTTGGCCGTGGAGAGGATCCATTGTTGAAATATGGGACCTGATGGGGTGGAACCTGACAATTGGACAAGACCGAGATCCCCAGGTATGGGTCCTGACAGATGCTCCGGTCGGGACTGAGTGTATCGCTAGGCCCTGGGCAAAGGATGCCGTCCTAGTAGGCAGCAGCCCCTGCCAGCGCATCGTCACCCAGTGGCCAAATCAGTCCCGAGTGTGGTGGCCAGAGGAGCCTAAATGGTATCTAACTAAGAAATATGGGAAAAACTGCGCTATCCGGATGGAGATTGATGGAGTGGAATCAGCCGGACTATGGAACTGCACCGGGAATAACCCTTATCAGGGGATCCCAGTATTGCGAAATATATGGAACAAGGTTGCCTCTAGTGGACCGGCCCCTGAAGGATTGTTATGGATATGCGGATACAAGGCATACTCGGTGTTACCGATGAATTGGAGTGGGACTTGTTTTATTGGACTGGTACAACCTGGATTCTTCCTGTTAAACCCCAAAGAAGGCCAGTCATTAGGAACACCTGTATTTGATGACCTATAGAGGAAAAAGATGAAAAAGAGGAAAATAGACATTGGAGAATGGGAAGATGATGAGTGGCCACCAGCGAGAATCATCTCATACTACGGACCAGCCACTTGGGCACAAGATGGATCCTGGGGCTACCGAACACCAGTATATATGTTAAACCGGATCATAAGGCTACAGGCAGTACTGGAGGTAATTACCAACCAAACTGCGGGGGCGCTGGAGATGCTGGCAAAGCAGCAGACGCAGATGAGAGCAGCGATATACCAGAACAGGTTAGCCCTAGATTACGTTTTAAAGAAGGAACTGCAGATGCTGGAGAATCGAGCCAAGCAGTCCTTCCAGGTCCGACAGAGGTTCACCTGCACCTCCTCCAACCTCATCTACTGCATCCGCTGCTCCAGATGCCAGATGATCTATATCGGTGAGACCAAGCGGAGGCTTGGCGATCGCTTCGCCGAACACCTCCGCTCGGTCCGCAATAACCAACCCGACCTCCCGGTGGCTCAGCACTTCAACTCCCCCTCCCATTCCACATCCGACCTCTCGGTCCTGGGCCTCCTCCACGGCCAGAGTGAGCAACACCGCAAGCTGGAGGAACAGCACCTCATATTCCGCTTGGGAGTCTGCATCCTTTGGGCTTGAATATTGAATTTTCTCAATTCTGTTAACCTTGCTGTCTCCTCCCCTTCCACTCTCCCTCAGCCTCGGGCCCTGGCATTCCCTCTATCTCTATCTCTCCCCCACCCTAGTCGCACCAGCTTATCATTTTCACACCACAAACAGCTTACAATGGCTTGTTCCCTTTATCACCGATACTTTTTTGCATATCTTTCACTCATTGTTCCTTATCTCTCCACATCACCGTCTATATCTCTCGTTTCCCTGATCCCTGACCAGTCTGAAGAAGGGTCTCGGCCCGAAACGTCGCCTATCTCCTTCGCTCCTTAGATGCTGCTGCACCCGCTGAGTTTCTCCAGCTTTTTGTGTACCCTAGCCCTAGATTACCTCCTGGCAGAAGAAGGAGGGGTATGCGGGAAATTCAACCTCTCTAATTGCTGTTTGAACATCGATGATAATGGACAGGCAATGAGGGTTTAATCAGTGTATGCGTAGCAAAAGAAAAAGGGAGGATTGTGAGGGATAAAGTGATTAAACCCTATTAAAGAAAGGAGTTTTAAAGAGAATTCAAACAGAGAGGGGCTGGAGAGGAGATTCTGACAGCAGTGTCTGAAAATTGCCAGACCCATCCTTGAGGCCTTGAGTAAGAAGAGATAGCTTTGTCTCGCTAGAGAAGGGGGTGATGTAGAGAGATCCCTATCAGTGGAAAGGAGTGATGGATGGGACCCTAGTCACTATAGCTTAGCTTTAGTGCTGATATAGGAAAACTGAGAGGGTTCACTAGGAGGTGAGCGAAAGTGGGCCAGGTCATGAGCAATTGAGCATGCTTAATAGAAAAAATGAATATTACAACACACCCCTGGTCAAGAAATTGCTCATTACCATGAACATGCAATGTATGATGTGGGAGGTACGAGGGGATGAACGGTGGGTTGTACCTACAGATTGTGCACCACCTCTCTTGGAGAGAGGTCCGGAGGAGAAATTGAATGTAAGATTTTGTGTATAAAGGGGGATGATCTCCCTGGCTTCAGTGTGTCTCGAGTTGGAGAGGCACCCGGTCTGCAGACTCGTAAAATAAAGAAATCTCTTGCTTCCAGGATTTAGTCTTTGAGTATTTATTGTGAGCATAAAGGGTATCTCACAGGAGCAAAGATTGCAGGACAGTTTGAGCGGAATGCACCAAGTTCAAATCAGCCACCGTTACATTTCCTACAGAAGCTGCATATCAATTCCACACCATTCATGCAATCCTGTTTGTTACAGGAAATAAATGGACTGAAAATATAGTACTTTCCATATCATGCACCGGTAACATTTTGTGAAAGGCCACAGATGCAAATTAGGCCACAGATGAAAACAAGAAACAATGGAAGTTAGTGTAGTGGGGAGAGAGGGAGGCAAAGAGAGTTGTCAAGGTAGTTTGAATTTCTGGAGGGTTACACAAAAAGCTGGAGAACCTCAGCGGGTGCAGCATCATCTAAGGAGCGAAGGAGATAGGTGACGTTTCGGGTCGAGACACTTCTTCAGACTGGTCAGGGATCAGGGAAACGAGAGATATAGCCGGTGATGTGGAGAAATAAAGAACAATGAATGAAAGATATGCAAAAAAGTATCGATGATAAAGGGAACAAGCCATTGTAAGCTGTTTGTGGTGTGAAAATGAGAAGCTAGTGCGACTAGGGTGGGGGAGGGAGATAGAGATAGAGGGAATGCCAGGGCCCAAATGCCAGGGCCCGAATTTCCGGACATTGCGGTTCTAATGGAAACACTCCACTGGTCAATTTTCCCCTGTGCTGTTATCATGTTTATAATGGCAGCTCAATGAGAACAAGGCATGAAAGCAAAGAATGAACAAATGGGTCGACTGGGCTTGCATTCACTGGAATTTCGAAGGATGAGAGGATATTTTATAGAAACATATAAAATTCTTAAGGGTTTGGACATGCAAAATGTAGGAAAAATGTTCCCGATGTTGGGAGAGTCCAGAACCAGGGGTCACCATTTAAGAATAAGGGGTAGACCATTGAGGACTTAGATGAGGAAAAACATTTTCACGCAGAGAGTTGTGAATGTGTGAACCTGTGGAATCCTCTGCAGTGGAGGCCAATTCACTGGATGTTTTTAAGAGAGAGTTAGATTTAGGTCTTTGGGTTAAAGGATTGAAGGGATATGGGGAAAAAGGAGGAACGGGGTACTGGTTTTAGATGATCATATTGAATGGTAGTGTTTGCTCGAATGGCCGACTCCTACACATATTTGTTTATGTTTCTATCTTCTAATGGCAAACTGAGCAAAAGATGGAAATATGGAACGAGAGAGGGATTGTCCAAAGGGGAGTGAAGGGAGAAGGAGGAATGAAAGTGACAACAGCTGGAGAGACACCGTGTGAGAGAGAGAAACTAGTCAATAGAAGGGCAGAAGAAGGGTTTGAGTTGCAGAGAGAGGGTGTTGCCCTTGCACCATGGCCTTGTCCTTTCCTATCACATATCCCCCACCATTACTTTCAGTGGTTTGTCCATTTTCCAAGTTATATCCTGAGAAAATTCCAGAAGATTAGTCAAGCATGATTTCCCCTTCGTAAATTCATGTTGACTCGGACCGATCCAGTTACTGCTATCCAAATATGTCGCTATTTCATCTTTTACTACTCCAGCATCTTCACCCCCACTGATGTCAGGCTAACTGGTCTATAATTCCCTGTTTTCTCCCGCCTTTCTTAAAAAGTGGGA
This sequence comes from Okamejei kenojei, assembly GCA_035221665.1. Lineage (NCBI taxonomy): Eukaryota > Metazoa > Chordata > Chondrichthyes > Rajiformes > Rajidae > Okamejei > Okamejei kenojei. Next base: position 50,191 of record JAVHYY010000236.1, on the reverse strand, counting down.
TAACATTAGCTACCCTCCAATCCACAGGATCTGATCCTGAATCTATTGAACATTGGAAAATGATCACCAATGCATCCACAATTTCTAGAGCCACTTCCTTATGTACGCTGGGATGCAGACCATCGGGCCCTGGAGATTTATCAGCCTTCAGTCCCATCAATAGACAATAGACAATAGGTGCAGGAGTAGGCCATTCGGCCCTTCGGGCCAGCACAGCCATTCAATGTGATTATGGCTGATCATGCACAATCAGTACTCCCTTCCTGCCTTCTCCCCATATCCCCTGACACTAAAATCTTTAAGAGCCCTATCTAGCCAACCCAACACCTATCAGTCTACCCAACACTATTTCCAGCCTAATGTGGATTTCCTTCAGCTCCTCCGTCATGTCAGATCCTCTGACCACTAGTACATCAGGAAGATTGCTTGTGTCCTCCTTAGTGAAGATGGATCCAAAGTACCTGTTCATCTAATCTGCCATTTCCTTGTTCCCCATAATAAATTCAGCCTTTTCAGTCTTCAAGGGTACAAATTTGGTCTTAACTAATGTTTTCCTGTTCACATACCTAAATAAGCTTTTACTATCCTCCTTTCATTCTTTACATTCTTTACATTCTTGGCTAGCTTACCTTCGTACCTCATAGTTTTTCCCACTATTGCCCACAACAGTTATCTTCTGTTGCTCTTTAAACGTTACCCAATCCTCTTGATTCCCGCTCATCTTTGCTATGTTGTGCTTCTTCTCTTTTATTTTTAAACTGTCCCTGACGTCCCTTGTCAGCCACGGTCACCCCTTACTCCCCTTGGAATCTTTCTTCCTCTTTGGAATGAACTGATCCTGCAACGTCTGTATTATTCCCAGAAATACCTCCCATTGTTGTTCCACTGTCATCCCTGCTAGGGTATCTTTCCAGTCAACTTTGGCCAGCTCCTCCCTCATGGCTCCATAGTCCCCTTTGTTCAACTGGAACACTGACACCTCTGATTTACCCTTCTCCCTCTCCAATTGTAGATTAAACTTGACCATGTTATGGTCACTGCCTCCTAATGGCTCATTAACCTCGAGCTCCTTGATCAAATCTGGTTCATTACACAACACTAAATCCAGAATTGCCTTCTCCCTGGTAGGCTCCAATACAAGCTGCTCTAAGAATCCATCACGGAGGCAATCCACAAACTCCCTTTCTTGGGGTCCAGTACCACCCTGATTTTCCCAGTCTACCTGCATGTTTAAATCTCCAATAAAAACATAGCATTACCTTTACTACATGCCAATTTTAACTCCTGAATCAACTTGCACCTTATATCCAGGCTACTGTTTGGGGGCCAGTAGATAAATCCCATTAGGGTCTTTTTATCCTTACAATTCCTTAGCTCTATCCATACTGACTCCACATCTCCTGTTTCAATGTCACACCTCAGGTTAAGAATAGGGGGTAAGGCATTTAGAACGGAGATGAAGAAACACTTTTTCACACAGAGAGTTGTGAGTCTGTGGAATTCTCTGCCTCAGAGGGTGGTGGAGGCCAGTTCTTTGGATACTTTCATGAAAGAGCTAGATAGGGCTCTTAAAGATAGCAGAGGTAGGGATTATGGGGAGAGGGCAGGAACGAGGTAGTGGATGATCAGACATGATCACATTCAATGGCTCAAAGGGCCGAATGGCCTAGTCCTTCAACTATTGTCTTTCAACCACCTTTCCCAATGCAAAATTGTCAAACACGAGATGGAATAGCTTTAAGATCAGTGAGACAAAGTTTAAAGGAGATGTGTGGGCCTAGTTTTTTACACAGAGGGTGATGGGTGCCTGGAATATCCTGCCATGGGTGGTGAGGAAGCAGATACAATAGTGGCATTGGAGAGGCTTTCAGATAGGCTCATGGACCTGCAAGGAACAGAGGGATATAGATCATGTGTAGTCATGCAGCAGGGAAAAAATCCTTTGGCCCAATTCATTCATGTCGGCTAAGATCCCCCATTTAAGGTAGTTCCATTTGCCCGTGCTTGACCCATTTCCTTTGAAACCTTTCCATGTGCCTATCTGCTCCACTTATAACCAAAACTAACACACAAATGCTACACATCACTATTATCTACAATCCAGTCTGGGTTTTTTATCATACTGGTACCATTCATACTAACGGCTCCTGACACAAGCTGCCAGTCGTGATGCAGACACGGTGATGCTAACATGCTGTGTAACTTTATTATCTGCCAATAAACCTGTTGGATCTTTACTGGGAGTATGTGCCAGTTGCTCTACACTGTCCATGTCTCTTTTTAATGCCGTTATAGTCCCTGCTTCAACTATATCCACTGGCAGCATGTTCCATGGGCCCACCATCCTCTGAATAAATAAATGCTCCAAGGTTCCTATTAATATTTCCCCTCTTACCTTAAACCTATGTCCTCTGGTTCTTGATCTCCCAACACTTGGGAAAAGACCATGTACGTTCACCCTACTTATTGGCCACATGATTTTATACACCTCTATAACATCATTTACAAGGAGACATGATTAATTTGATCTTGCTGCATTCGGCAAAGATATTGTGGGCTGAAGGGCTGTTTCTGTGATGTGCTATTCTATGTCCTAATATGAACAGGGAAAGATTTAAATAGGACCTGAGAGACAGTTTTATTCACACATATATGTATACACAATGTATGGAACAAATTGCCAGAGGTGGTCAAGGCGGGAACAATTATGACATTTAAATGCCTTTTGGACAGGTTGATGGATAGGAAAGGATTAGAGGGATAATTAGGGTCAGGCAGAGGCAAACGGGAATTGGGCCAAAGAGCCTGTCTGCATGCTGTAGATGTGCTTCAGCTGCCAATGTCCTGTTTACTGTGTGCCTGTTCTGGGTCCAGAGCACAGACACCAATATCCGATGCGACATGTTTTAGTACAACAGGAATGATTTTGCAGCCCTCTCTGTTCACTGTAGATCCAGCACACAGCTGAATGCTGCCATGTGGGATAACATAGAAACATAGAAATTAGGTGCAGGAGCAGGGAATTCGGCCCTTCGAGCCTGCACTGCCATTCAATATGATCATGGATGATCATCCAACTCAGTATCCTGTACCTGCCTTCTCTCCATACCCCCTGATCCCTTCAGCCACAAGGGCCACATCCAACTCCCTCTTAAATATGGCCAATGAACTGGCCTCAACTACCTTCTGTGGCAGAGAATTCCACAGATTCACCCTCTCTGTGTGAAAAACGATTTTCTCATCTCGGTCCTAAAAGACTTCCTTCCCCCTTATCCTTAAACTGTAACCCCTTGTCCTGGACTTCCCCAACATCGGGAACAATCTTCCTGCATCTAGTCTGTCCAACCCCTTAAGAATTTTGTAAGTCTCTATGAGATCACCCCTCAATCTTCTAAATTCCAGAGTGGAGAATAAATCTCCCTCTCAGCAGAGTGGAGAATAAATCTGATACAATTCTCTACAATTTCCCCATATACAGCTCAGTGTCACATACTGACCCAGTACTAATGTGGCAGGGATTCATTCTGTGGCTTCACCCTCTCTAGCCCGCACTGCCCATTACTGTTCCAATATACAGTCCACTTGCAGCGTTTATACTAGGACTACTCCCTCTGTTTACACATGTCCATTACTGTTCCAGTATGGCTCTCTGTGTAATAATGGTCAGATGGTCACGTGGCAGGATTTATACAGTGCATTTCCTCTCTAATACATTTGCCTGTTACAATTGCAGCCCCCTGCTCAGTGCTGACCCATTACTGATTCTGCGGATGTTAGAGGAAGTTGACTGGAAAGAATGGACTCTTCATTTCACAGGCCCAGAATAGATGTTGGTTCGTCTGCTTTGCATGTTTTCCGCAACCCTACATCAGCTGCGGATGTTCGAGGAAGTTGACTGTAAACAATGGGCTCTTCATTCCACAGACCCAGAATAGGTGTTGGTTAGTCTGCTTTGCATGTTTTCCCCAACCCTACATCAGCTGCACTGTTATACAGTCCTGTAGTTATTCACTCGTGAAGCAGATGTGGAAGGTAGTCGGTGAGCTGTCGCCGAGTCTGTCACCATTCACAGTAGAGTCCCCGGGACTGAGGAGGTTGCAGGTGGTCTCATCTCCCTTCATCCCAGGCAGCAAAACCTCTGCAGATTCAGGTAACAAGACATCACCACTTGATCAATCACAGAATGTTACTTTCTGCTGTTAATTGATTGTAATTGATTTTCCTGTACAACGCTGATAGGGAGATCTCATGTCTGTCTGTAGATCTCCCACTCAGGGAGTGATGTGTTTCACAAACTATCAATTGCTGTCCCAGTTTACAACTTGCACAAGACCCCAGGCCCTCACTTCTCTCTGATTGTAATCCCGTGCTTTCCTTTGCAGAATGTCACCCGGTGAAATGAGGGTTGTGTTACTGATCCTGGCTTCTCTGAGTGAGTAATTTCCAACAGGGGTAAACTGCGTGTTGGGTACAGCAAGCAGAATTGGGTTTTATTTATTGTCTGTAGAGGAGCAATAGCAATGTATCTATCAGTGAAAATGGAGCATGACCAATTAAAATGTGATACCGAATATTAGAACAGGGATTAAAAACTACAGACTGCAAGTTTGAAAAGGCAGCAATATCCATGGGAGGGAGCAGGCAGCTTTGTTTTCCACATTTAGCCGAAGCAACTTCTCTGCCAATCTCTCTATTCTGTATGTGTGGGTTGTTCAAATTAAAGATTCTACGACACCTATATCCCGATTCTTTCACATTCACCACCTTAACGTCACAGCTGACACCACTGCCCTCTTCTGTCAAAGACCAGTGCAAAGGGCGACATGGTGGCCAGTGGTAGAGTTGCTGCCTCATAGCTCCAGAGACCCCGGGTTTGAACCTCACTATGGGTGCTGTTTGTATGGAATTTGTACGTTCTTCCCGTGACCTGCATGGCTTTTCTCCAGGTGCTTTGGTTTCCTCCCACACACTGAACATATACAGGTTTATAGGCTAATTGGCTTGGTATAAGTGTAAATTGTCCCTCGACTGTAGGATAGTGTTAGTGTGCAGGGATCATTGGTCGGTGTGGATGGGTGGGCTGAAGGGCCTGTTTCCATGCTGTATCTCTAAACTAAACTAAACTAAAAGAGAGGTTTGTTTAGAACTGGACGCTGCCTCCAAATACAGGCTGTTGTCTGGTCAGCGACACAGCTCTCTATTTCCCTTCCAATTCTCATTCTCCGTACTATACACAACATCTTATATGCTTTTGTTGCTTATATGTCGGTTTTGTTCACCCAAGTGTCTTCCTGGCTGACCTTGTAAACCTAACATCCTCTGCACCACCTCATCTACTTTATCGGCTCTAGATATTTGTCCTAAATCTCGCAATGTTTGCTTGTGCCCACACTGTGCTTTCCTTGAGATCTGTGTGTATCTTGGATTAGAGGCTCCCCTTCTTTAATGGGAACATGTTTGTTCCAAGCCTTCACTCTGTTCTCTACGATCGACTCTCCCTGCTCTGTTTTGCCTGTAAGCTGCTGCTGTAGATTGAGTGGTGATAGCCTTTTGACCAGAGTGGGAATGTTAAGGACCAGGGAGCATAGTTTTAAGTTGAGAAGGGCAAGATATACAGAAGATATGTATGGTAAGTTTGTTTTCACACAGAGGCTGGTGGGTGTCTGGAACACACTGCAGAAGGTGGAGGCAGATATGACAGTAGTGTTCAAGAAACCTTTAGATGCACATGGATAGGCAAGGAGTAGAGGCATATAGGCCACGTGCAGACAGAGAAGATTAACCTAACAGCATTATATTCAACACAGACATTCTGGGCCGAAGGGCCTGTTTCAGTTGTACTGTTTTATGTTCTATATTCTCTGAGTGTAATCCAATACTTCTGCTTCTCTCCGCTTCCCTCCAGTGATATCCCAGTTGGTGAAAATGCTGTTGAAATTCCCAATCATCAGCGCCTTGTGCATCTTTGAATTTCAGGTCTCCTCTGAAACCTGTATCTGGCAAAGCTCAGTTGCTTCTCCTCCCAACACTGCGACATGACCACTGTCATAAGTTCACAGTTATCTGTTGCTCCAGCTCACTGTCTTTATTTCCAGAGTAGAGTTAGAGAGGTGTACGGTACAGGAACAGGCCCTTCACTCACCTTGTTCATTCCGATCAAGTGGGTATCGGGGCCTAGTCCCATTTGCCTGCATTATCCAAAGCCCTCTTACGCTCTTCCTATTCGTATATCTGTCCAAATGTCTTTTTGTATCCCCTTCCATAGCTTCCTCTGGCAGCTCATTCCAGATACTGACGACCCTCTGACTGAAATGGTCGTCTCTGAGTCCCTCTTAAATCTCTCCCCTCTCAACTTAAGACAACAGTATTGTCGGGAAAACAAAGTGAGGGCTAATAACTGTAAATAGGGATGTTGATTGTGTGAATGTTAAGGAAACTGCAACAAAGTCCAAAAGTAGATAATAGCCAATAGACAATAGACAATAGACAATAGATAATAGACAATAGACAATAGATGCAGGAGTAGGCCATTTGGCCCTTCGAGCCAGCGCCGCCATTCAATGTGATCATGGCTGATCATCCCCAATCAGTACCCCATTCCTGCCTTCTCCCCAATAACCCCTGACTCCGCTATTTTTAAGACCCCTATCTAGCTCTCTCTTGAAAGCATCCAGAGAACCTGCCTCCACCTGCCTCCTGAGGCAGAGAATTCCAGACTCACCACTCTCTGTGAGAAAAACTGTTTCCTCATCTCCGTTCTAAATGGCTTATTCCTTATTCTTAAACTGTGGCCCCTGGTTCTGGACTCCCCCAACATCGGGAACAAGTTTCCTGCCTCTAGCATGTACCAAGCCCTTAACAATCTTGTTAACGAAGAAACTGCAGATGCTGGAGAATCGAGGGTTACACAAAATGCTGGAGAAACTCAGCGGGTGCAGCAGCATCTAAGGAGCGAAGGAGATAGGCGACGTTTCGGGTCGAGACCCTTCTTCAGACTGGTCAGGGATCAGGGAAACGAGACATATAGACGGTGATGTGAGAGATAAAGAACAATGAATGAAAGATATGCAAAAAAGTATCGATGATAAAGGGAACGAGCCATTGTAAGCTGTTTGTGGTGTGAAAATGAGAAGCTAGTGCGACTAGGGTGGGGGAGGGAGATAGAGATAGAGGGAATGCCAGGGCCCGAGGGCTGAGGGAGAGGTGGGAGGGGGAGGAGACAGCAGGGGTTAACAGAATTGAGAAAATTCGATGTTCAAGCCCAAAGGATGCAAACTCCCCAAGCGGAATATGAGGTGCTGTTCCTCCAACTTGCGGTGTTGCTCACTCTGGCCATGGAGGAGGCCCAGGACCGAGAGGTCGGACACGGAATGGGAGGGGGAGTTGAAGTGCTGAGCGACCGGGAGGTCGGGTTGGTTTTTGCGGACCGAGCGGAGGTGTTCGGCGAAACGATCGCCAAGCCTCCGATCGTTTCGCCGAACACCTCCGCTCGGTCCGCAAAAACCAACCCGACCTCCCGGTCGCTCAGCACTTCAACTCCCCCTCCCATTCCGTATCCGACCTCTCGGTCCTGGGCCTCCTCCATGGCCAGTGAGCAACACCGCAAGTTGGAGGAACAGCACCTCATATTCCGCTTGGGGAGTTTGCATCCTTTGGGCTTGAACATCGAATTTTCTCAATTCTGTTAACCCCTGCTGTCTCCTCCCCCTCCCACCTCTCCCTCAGCCCTCGGGCCCTGGCATTCCCTCTATCTCTATCTCCCTCCCCCACCCTAGTCGCACTAGCTTCTCATTTTCACACCACAAACAGCTTACAATGGCTCGTTCCCTTTATCATCGATACTTTTTTGCATATCTTTCATTCATTGTTCTTTATCTCTCACATCACCGTCTATATGTCTCGTTTCCCTGATCCCTGACCAGTCTGAAGAAGGGTCTCGACCCGAAACGTCGCCTATCTCCTTCGCTCCTTAGATGCTGCTGCACCCGCTGAGTTTCTCCAGCATTTTGTGTAACCCTTAACAATCTTATATGTTTCAAAGAGATCCCCTCTCAGCCTTCTAAACTCCAGAGTGTACAAGCACAGCTGCTCCATTCTCTCAGCATATGACAGTCCCGCCATCCCGGGAATTAACCTTGTAAACCTACGCTGCACTCCCTCAATAGCAAGAATATCCTTCCTCAAATTAGGGGACCAAAACTGCACACAATACTCCAGGTGTGGTCTCACCAGGGTTCTGTACAACTGCAGAAGGACCTCTTTGCTCCTATGTATATTCGATTCTTCTTGTTATGAAGGCCAACATGCCATTTGCTTTCTTCACTGCCTGCTGTACCTGCATGCTTACTTTCATTGACTGATGTACCAGATCCCGTGTACTTCCTATTTTCCCAACTTGTCGCCATTTAGATAGTAAGCTGCCTTCCTATTTTTGCTACCAAAGTGGATAACCTCACATTTATCCGCATTAAACTTCATCTGCCATGCATCTGCTCACTCCCCCAACCTATCCATGTCACCCTGCATTCTCATAGCATCCTCCTCACAGTTCACCCAGCTTTGTGTCATCTGAAAATTTGCTAATGTTACTTTGAATCCCTTCAATCCCTTCATTGATGTATACTGTAAATAGCTGCGGTCCCAGCACCGAGCCTTGCGGTACCCCACTACTCACTGCCTGCCATTCTGAAAGGGACAAGTTAATCCCTACTCTTTGTTTCCTGTCTGCCAACCACTTCTCTATCCATGTCAGCACTCTACCCCCAATACCATGTGCCCTAATTTTGCCCACTAATCTCCTATGTGGGACCTTGTCAAATACTTTCTGAAAGTCCAGGTACACTACATCCACTGGCTCTCCCTTGTCCATTTTCCTAGTTACATCTTCAAAAAATTCCAGAAGATTAGTCAAGCATGATTTCCCCTTTGTAAATCCATGCTGTCTCGGACCGATCCTGTTACTGCTATCCAAATGTGCGGCTATATCATCTTTTATAATTGACTCCAGCATCTTCCCCACCACCGATATCAGGCTAACTGGTCTATAATTCCCTGTTTTCTATCTCCCGCCTTTCTTAAAAAGTGGGATAACAGTAGCTACTCTCCAATCCACAGGAACTGATCCTGAGTCTATAGAACATTGGAAAATTATCACCAATGCATCCACGATTTCTAGAGCCACTTCCTTAAGTACCCTGGGGTGCAGACCATCAGGCCCTGGGGATTTATCAGCCTTCAGTCCCATCAGTCTATTCAACACCCTTTCCTGCCTAATGTGGATTTCCTTCAGTTCCTCTGTCATCCCAGATCCTCTGGCCATTACTATATCAGGAGGATTGTTTGTGTCCTCCTTAGTGAAGACAGATTCAAAGTACCTGTGGTCATGTGATCATGGCTGATCATCCAACTCAGTATCCCGTACTTGCCTTCTCTCCGTACCCCCTGATCCCCTTAGCCACAAATGCCACATCTAACTCCCTCTTAAATATAGCCAATGAACTGGCCTCAACTACCTTCTGTGGCAGAGAATTCCAGAGATTCACCGTTTGAAAAATGTCTTTCTCATCTCGATCCTAAAAGACTTCCCCCTTATCCTTAAACTGTAAATCCTTGTTCTGGACTTCCTCAACATCGGGAACAATCTTCCTGCATCTAGCATGTCCAACTTAAGAATTTTGTAAGTTTCTATAAGATCCCCCCTCCATCATCTCAATTCTAGCGAGTACATGCCAAGTCTATCCAGTCTTTCTTCATATGAAAGTCCTGACATCCCAGGAATCAGTCTGGTGACCGTTCTCTGTACTCCCTCTATGGCAAGAATGTCTTTCCTCAGATTAGGAGACCAAAACTGTATGCAATACTCCAGGTGTGGTCTCACCAAGACCCTGTACAACTGCAGTAGAACCTGCCTGCTCCTATACTCAAACCCTTTTGCTATGAATGCTAACATACCATTCGTTGTCTTCACTGCCTGCTGCACCTGCATGCCTACTTTCAATGACTGGTGTTGCATGGCACCCAGGTCTCGCTGCACCTCCCCTTTTCCTAATCGGCCACCATTCAAATAATAGTCTACTTTCCTGTTTTTGCCACCAGTGGATAACTTCACATATATCCACATTATACTGCATCTGCCATGCATTTGCCCACTCACCCAACCTAGCCAAGTCACCTTGCAGCCTCTTAGCATCCTCCTCACAGCTAACACTGCCCCCCCAGCTTCGTGTCATCCGCAAACTTGGAGATGTTGCATTCAATTCGCTCGTCCAAATCATTAATATATATTGTAAATAGCTAGGGTCCCAGCATCGAGCCTTGCGGTACCCCACTAGTCACTGCCGGCCATTCTGTAAAGGACTCATTTACTCCTACTCTTTGCTTCCTGTCTGCCAGCCAGTTCGCTATCCACTTCAATACCGAACCCCCAATACCGTGTGCTTTAAGTTTGCATACTAATCTCTTAGAAACATAGAAAATAGGTGCAGGAGTAAGCCATTCAAGCCTGCACCACCATTCAATATGATCATGGCTGATCATCCAACTCAGTATCCCGTACCTGCCTTCTCTCCATACCCCCTGATTACTTTAGCCACGAGGGCCACATCTAGCTCCCTCTTAAATATAGCCAATGAACTGGCCTCAACTACCTTTTGTGGCTGAGAATTCCAGAGATTCACCACTCTATGTGTGAAAAATGTTTTTCTCATCTAGGTCCTAAAAGATTTCCCCCTTAAGCCCCTGTCTCACTGTGCGAGTTGACCCACGAGGTACCCCGAGTGATAGACTCGTGGCTGCGCACGAGACTGCAAGTGTATGATCAAGTGTGTGGCCGAGTTCCCACGGGTATGTAATTGCTGCGATGTTGCAAGTTCCTCTCCCGAGTTAGCAAGTTCCTCTCCCGTTACTCTTGAGCCAACCGTGAATGAAGGTATGGTTTAATAAAGCAACAATGTTAAAATACATCTCCATCCTGTGGTTTTGAGTTATTTCAGCGCGGCCGCATCTATTGATATGACCTACAATGGGAAAATGCGCATTCTACCAAGCATTTCTTGTTTTTTTATGTTTTTAAATACTTTTTTGCAATGGATCTCTATTTTAAATAATTTTAAAAAAGGAAGCAGCCCGGGTGACTGACATTGAGCGGCCGTTGGGACCCGACAGCAGACACACACACACACACACACACACACACACACACACACACACACACACACACACACACACACACACAGAGATACACACAGACAGCAGCTGGCCACCACTTCAGAGGAATTAAGCAGCTCGGGTGACTGAGCGGCCACCGGGACCCGACAGTACACACACACACACACACACACACACACAGAGATAGACAGAGAGGGAGAGAGAGAGACACACACACACACACACACACACACACACACACACACACACACACACACACACACACACACACACACACAGAGATACACACAGACAGCAGCTGGTCACCACTTCAGAGGAATGAGGCAGCTCGGATGACTTTGAGCGGCCACCGGGACCCGACATCAGACACACACACAGATACACACAGATAGACAGAGAGGGAGAGAGAGAGAGACACACACACACACACACACACACACACACACACACACACACACACAGATACACACAGACAGCAGCTGGCCACCACTTCAGAGGAATTAAGCAGCTCGGGTGACTGAGCGGCCACCGGGACCCGACAGTACACACACACACACACACACACACACACACACACACACAGAGAGAGAGATACACACAGACAGCAGCTGGCCACCACTTCAGAGGAATTAAGCAGCTCGGGTGACTGAGCGGCCACCGGGACCCGACAGTACACACACACACACACACACACAGAGATAGACAGAGAGGGAGAGAGAGAGACACACACACACACACACACACACACAGAGATACACACAGACAGCAGCTGGTCACCACTTCAGAGGAATGAGGCAGCTCGGATGACTTTGAGCGGCCACCGGGACCCGACATCAGACACACACACAGATACACACAGATAGACAGAGAGGGAGAGAGAGAGACACACACACACACACACACACACACACACACACACACACACACAGAGATACACACAGACAGCAGCTGGCCACCACTTCAGAGGAATCAAGCAGCTCGGGTGACTTTGAGCGGCCACCGGGACCCGACAGCAGACACACACACAGATACACACAGATAGACAGAGAGGGAGAGAGACACACACACACAACTCAGCGGACCAGGCAGCATCTCTGGAGAGAAGGAATAGAGTCGAGACCCTTCTTCAGACTTTCCTTCGCTCCAGAGATGCAGCCTGTCCCGCAGAGTTACTCCAGCATTTCGTGTCTATCTTCGGCCTTTCTGCCACTTGTCCCCGTGGCTTCACTCTGTCTGGGGCCGAGAGTGTGGGATTGGGAAGGAACTGCAGATGCTGGTTCACACCGGAGATAGACACACACAATGCTGGAGTAACTCGGCGGGACAGGCTGCATCTCTGGAGCGAAGGAATGGGTGGCATTTCGGGTAAGTCTGAAGAAGGGTCTCGACTCTATTCCTTCTCTCCAGAGATGCTGCCTGGTCCGCTGAGTTATAAACTCCAGCATTTTGTGTCTATCTTTGGTTCAGTCTTACGAGCAAAAGAACAGATTATTAAAGTTCCCACGGTACACTCACGAGACACTAAGATAAACGCACGGGGCCACTACGTTATTACAACGAGTTAAAATGTTTCCATTTTACACTTGAACAGTTAATTTGACTCGTGGAAAAAATCAAACATGTTTGATTTTTTTCACGAGTTAACAAGTTTCCCGAGTACCTGCCGTTAGCGCCACGAGTCGATAAGTTGCTCGTGCGAGTTCCGACATTCCCGCTACGTGATCACCACGAGTGAAAACTCGGGGTCACTCGTGGGCCAACTCGCACAGTGAGACAGGGGTTTTATCCTTAAACTGTGACCCCTTGTCCTGGACTTCCCCAACATCGGGAACAATCTTCCTGCATCTAGCCTGTCCATCCCCTTAAGAATTTTGCAAGTTTCTATAAGATCCCTCCTCAGTCTTCTAAATTCTAGCGAGTACAAGCCGTCTATCCAGTCTTTCTATAAGATCCCCCCTCAATCTTCTAAATTCTAGCGAGTACAAGCCGAATGTCTGAAAGTTCAGATATAACACATCCACTTGTTCTCCCTTATCCACTCTACTAGTTACATCCTCGAAAAATTCTATATGATTCGTCAGACATGATTTACCTTTCATAAATCCATGCCGACTTTGTCCAATGATTTCACCACTTTCCAAATGTGCTGCTATCCCACCTTTAATAACTGACTCTAGCAGTTTCCCCACTACCAATGTTAGACTAAGTGGTTTGTAATTCCCCGTTTTCTCTCTCCCTCCCTTTTTAAAAAGTGGGGTTACATTAGCTACCCTCCAATCCTCAGGAACTACTCCAGAGTTTTGAAAAATTATCACTAATGCATCCACTATTTTTGAGGCTACTTCCTTAAGTACTCTGGGATGCAGCCTATCTGGCCCTGGGGATTTAATCCATTCAATTTACCTAACACCACTTCCCGGCTAATCTGGATTTCACTCAGTTCCATCTCATTTGTCCCCCAGTCCCCTGCTATTTCCGGCAGATTATTTATGTCTTCTTCAGTGAGGACAGAACCAAAGTAGTTATTCAATTGGTCTGCCATGTCCTTGTTCCCCATGATCAATTAACCTGTTTCTGACTGCAAGGGACCTACATTTGTTTTAACTAATCTTTTGCGCTTCACATATCGATAAAAATATTTGCAGTCAGTTTTTATGTTCCCTGCCAGTTTTCTTTCATAATCTATTTTCCCTTTCCTAATTAATCCCTTTGTCCTCCTCTGCTGGACTCTGAATTTCTCCCAGTCCTCTGGTAGGCTTCTTTTTCTGGCTCATTTGTATGCTTCACCTTTGTTTTGATACTATCCCTGATTTCCCTTGTTATCCACGGATGTACTACCTTCCCTGATTGATTATTTTGCCAAACTGGGATGAGCAATTTTTGTAGTTCATCCATGCAGTCTTTAAATGCCTTCCATTGTCTATCCACCGTCAACCCTTTAAGAATCAATTGCCAGTCTATCTTGGCCAATTCACGTCTCAAACCCTCAAAGTTACCTTTCTTTAAGTTCAGAACCCTTGTTTCTGAATTAACAATGTCACTCTCCATCCTAATGAAGAACTCAACCAGATTATGGTCACTCTTGCCAAGGAGCCATGCACAACAAGACTGTTAACTAACCCTTCCTCATTACTCAATACCCAGTCTAGAATAGCCTGCTCTCTCGTTGGTTCCTCTACATGTTTGTTTTGAAAACTATCCCGCGTACATTCCAATAAATCCTCTTCCCCAGCACCCCTGCCAATTTGATTCACCCAATCTATATGTAGGTTGAAGTCACCTATTATAACTGTTTTACCCTTGTTGCATACATTTCTAATTTCATGTTTGATGCCATCCCCAACTCCACTCTTACTGTTAGGTGGCCTGTACACAACTCCCACTAGCGTTTTCTGCCCCTTAGTGTTTCGCAGATCTCCCCATATCGATTCCACATCCTCCAAGCTAATGTCCTTCCTTTCTATTGCGTTAATCGCCTCTCTAACCAGCAACGCTACTCCACCTCCTTTCCCTTTCTGTCTATCCCTCCTGAATATTGAATACCCCTGGATGTTCAGCTCCCAGCCGTGGTCACCCTGGAGCCATGTCTTCGTGACCCCAACTATATCATATTCATTAATAACTATCTGCACATTCAACTCATCCACCTTATTACGACTGCTCCTCACATTGAGACACAAAGCCTTCAGGCTTGTTTTTACAACACTCTTATACAATTATGTTGAAAAGTGGTCCTTTTTGATTTTTGCCCTGGATTTGTCTGCCTGCCACTTTAATTTTTTAACTTGCTACCTATTGCTTCTACCCTCATTTTACACCCCTCTGTCTCTCTGCTCACACATTTAAGAAACCCACCACCTCTTATTCTCTGTTTATTAAATTTTTCTTCTTTCTCCCCTACATGTTGGGTCTGAGTGCTTCCCTTCACTGCCTCCTGCCTCACATGCTGTCTACTAGCTTTCTCTATTTGAGTCCCTCCCCCCAACCGTTGTAGTTTAAAGTCTTCCCAGTAGCCTTTGCAAATCTCCCCGCCAGGATATTGTTCCCCCTATGGTACAAGTGCAACCCATCCGTTTTGTACAGGTCACACCTTCCCCAAACGAGGTCTCAATGATCCAGAAACTTGAATCCCTGCCAGTCCTTCAGCCACACATTTATCCTCCACCTCGCTCTGTAATTCTTGTTTGTTACTGTAGGGGGAAATTTTGTGCTTTTCCCATACTCTGCATCTGATAAGCATATAATACAAAAATAAAACAGCTCATAGATCTATTAAACAAGTCGTTTTATTGAAGGCCTTTACAGTAAAACTGAGAGAACCCAAAGTGTTTCAAAGATTCACAGTATCTACAGCATTTTTATATTCTCATGGCACAGTGGTTACTTGTGGATTTGAAATGTCATCATTGATCAGTCTCTAACCTTTCATCTTTGTCTGTCAAAGTTATCTCTAAGCTTGTTTCATGTTATTTAGTGTGCCAGTCTTCCTATTTGTACCACAAATATCAGTGTCCCTGGATGGAGAATTGATGGGGCCAGTTAAAAGGCCATTTATAGCTGGGTTCATTGATAAAAAGCATCTGTAATCTCAATGTTGTAATGAATAAGAGCCTAAGTAACACTGCGAACATCTATCCCCCTCAATTGTTAAGGAAAGCTGCATTTCAGCAGAGAGTATTCTAGAGTCATACAGTGAAACAGTGTGGAAACACTTTTAAAATCATCCCACTTTCCTCATGTTCCTTTTCCTTCAATCAACCTACTCCAATCAACGTGCAAATCCCTCTCTCACACTCTCAAAGTTTGGCCTTACCCCAAGTTAGGAATTTAGCTCATGTTCAGGCCCCTCGGTTTAGAATTAGCGACCTGGGAAAAAGACTGTGAGCATTGCCCATGCTCTTGTTCCTCAATGAGGTCACTTCTCAGCCTTCAAAGAAAAAAGTCCCAGACTATCCAACCTTTCCTTCTAACTCAATCCTTGAGGTAACATTCTGGTGAATCACTTTTGCATTAAATTAATAGCAATTAATACTTGCCAAGGGAACAGTTTGTTTCTGCCCCCTGAGCCTCTTTCATCCACTCAGCAGAGCCATGTGTCTGCCTTCAGTTTGTTTACACAACCGATGGCTCCCTGGCCCTTTGTTGCCCCTTCTCAGTATTGTACATTGAGGTAAGTTGCCACTCGTTTACCCCAATACTGACCCTCGGTAATTAACTCAATGGTCCCGACCCTCAGACAGCTGCTGACCAAATCCAACCCTCAGTAACCCTATGTTACAGACCCTCAGTAAGTAATACTGACCCTCAGTAATAATACTAACCCTCAGTAATAATACTTACCCTCAGTAATAATACTTACCCTCAGTAATAATACTAACCCTCAGTAAGTAATACTGTACCTCAGTAAATCTATGCTACTGACCACTAGGGACTCGAACCCTCACCTATACCAGAGTTTGCCAGACTACTAACTGAAATTCGACCTCATTGGGAATTCACGCGCAAGTCAGCGAATGACCGATTCGTAATCAGATTAGCGGAGAGGGGAAAACCGATGCAAACATTATTCACACCTGGGGCCCAATTTCTCTTCCCGAGATCCGAAACGATTGAGCACTTTGGTCGCAGACTTGTGTTGGCAATCCTTTGGGATCCCGAACGACGCCCCCAAATGTTAATTCCGGTTCTAAACTTACCCCCCTAGACTGGTTTAGACAACACTAAGTCAAACTCTGGTTCCAAAACCTTACTTTATAGAAGAACAAACTGCAGGGACAGTCGCCGATTCACTCACGCAAGACAACAATATCTGGTGCAAACAGAACAGAAGTCACAATCAACCGACCCACCCCAAAGTATTACCCACCCTCTTATACCCTTCCGAACTAAGGGCGTTACATTACCTGGGAGAGGCAACCCCTACAAGCCAATTACTGATTGTGAGATACCCTTTATGCTCACAATAAATACTCAAAGACTAAATCCTGGAAGCAAGAGATTTCTTTATTTTACGAGTCTGCAGACCGGGTGCCTCTCCAACTTGAGACACACTGAAGCCAGGGAGATCATCCCCCTTTATACACAAAATCTTACATTCAATTTCTCCTCCGGACCTCTCTCCAATCAGGGTCGGAGGTACACAATCTGTAGGCACAACCCACTGTACATCCCCTCGTACCTCCCACATCATACATTGCATGTTCATGGTAATGAGCAATTTCTTGACCAGGGGTGTGTTGTAATATTCATTTTTTCTATTAAGCATGCTCAATTGCTCATGACCTGGCCCACTTTTGCTCACCTCCTAGTGAACCCTCTCAGTTTTCCTATATCAGCACTAAAGCTAAGCTAAAGTGACTAGGGTCCCATCCATCACTCCTTTCCACTGATAGGGATCTCTCTACATCACCCCCTTCTCTAGCGAGACAAAGCTATCTCTTCTTACTCAAGGCCTCAAGGATGGGTCTGGCAATTTTCAGACACTGCTGTCAGAATCTCCTCTCCAGCCCCTCTCTGCTTGAATTCTCTTTAAAACTCCTTTCTTTAATAGGGTTTAATCACTTTATCCCTCACAATCCTCCCTTTTTCTTTTGCTACGCATACACTGATTAAACCCTCATTTTAAGTTCCTTCAATTCGAACTGACGTAACATCGTCCTAACCTTCTCCTCCTGTAAATCATAAACTTCCCCTGGCCGCATTATCATTATTTTCTGTATTTTCCCCTTTTTCTCCCATAGGCATGACTACAGCCTGCATCTGACTTATACTTCTGGTAATAAGTTCCCTAAAACAAGGGATACAACAGGGGATGAAGATCAGTCCAGCCACTGCACATAGAAACACAAGTCCCACCGTTCTCCACCATGTTCCTCCAAGGATAGAATCCCACCATTGGGTTCCCATAATCGAATTCCATTTTTGTATTGGAACATGCGCCAAACTTCCGGATCCCTTCTGATATGTCCATCACTGCCTGTCCATTATCATCGATGTTCAAACAGCAATTAGAGAGGTTGAATTTCCCGCATACCCCTCCTTCTTCTGCCAGGAGGTAATCCAGGGCTAACCTGTTCTGGTATATTGCTGCTCTCATCTGCGTCTGCTGCTTTGCCAGCATCTCCAGCGCCCCCGCAGTTTGGTTGGTAATTACCTCCAGTACTGCCTGTAGCCTTATGATCCGGTTTAACATATATACTGGTGTTCGGTAGCCCCAGGATCCATCTTGTGCCCAGGTGGCTGGTCCGTAGTATGAGATGATTCTTGCTGGTGGCCACTCATCATCTTCCCATTCTCCAATGTCTATTTTCCTCTTTTTCCGATATAGGTCATCAAATACAGGTGTTCCTAACGACCGGCCTTCTTTGGTGTTTAACAGGAAGAATCCAGGTTGTACCAGTCCAATAAAACAAGTCCCACTCCAATTCATCGGTAACACCGAGTATGCCTTGTATCCGCATATCCATAACAATCCTTCAGGGGCCGGTCCACTAGAGGCAACCTTGTTCCATATATTTCGCAATACTGGGATCCCCTGATAAGGGTTATTCCCGGTGCAGTTCCATAGTCCGGCTGATTCCACTCCATCAATCTCCATCCAGATAGCGCAGTTTTTCCCATATTTCTTAGTTAGATACCATTTAGGCTCCTCTGGCCACCACACTCGGGACTGATTTGGCCACTGGGTGACGATGCGCTGGCAGGGGCTGCTGCCTACTAGGACGGCATCCTTTGCCCAGGGCCTAGCGATACACTCAGTCCCGACCGGAGCATCTGTCAGGACCCATACCTGGGGATCTCGGTCTTGTCCAATTGTCAGGTTCCACCCCATCAGGTCCCATATTTCAACAATGGATCCTCTCCACGGCCAACGTGAATTCATCAGCGGTCCTCCGCAGACCCAACAGTTAGTCACATTCAGGGTCCCAGCTATCCGGGTGGCCAAGTCCACAAACAGGTTTTTTCCTCCTTCAGGGATTTCGATCTGCTTCTTGATTTCTTCGTACAGTGTCTGGTGCACTTGAGGCTGAATATGTGGGGGAGGGGGAGGCTTCGTGACTACTACCTTAGTAATCTCTTTCACTACTTCCTCCTTCGTCTTATCTATTGCCCCTTTTATGATCTGAGAAGGGAAAACTAACTGTACACAAACCCATCTCTCTCCCCTTGGGCAGGTAACGGCCCCAAACTTCCCTATATACCCCCTATTGCCTGCCATCAAATACTCCTTTCCCCCCTCTTTACAAATGATTCTATTCTTTCGGTCATGGCATGCTTTATTCACATGGGAATGATAGGTAAATGATCTGGTTATTACCCCTCTGTATTGAATAGGATGATAACATTTATCACAATTATTAATACCTTTTACAACAATTACATACAAAGCAAACAATACCACGACTGCTCCTTTCATACTGTCAGTTATACATTCAATGCTTTTCTTTTTAAAATTACTGTTAGGGGTTTACTTCCCGGCTTCACCGTCCACTGTTCCTCCTCCTCAGGAACGGGTGGATCGACGGGTCCTTTAACCCGGATCGCGTGGGTCCACCCTTTCTCTTTTGTTCGTACTGCTGTCTCGGTTGTCAATAATACTAGGTATGGGCCGGTCCACCTGGGCTGGAGTTTCTCCTCCTTCCAATTCTTGACCAGTACCCAGTCGCCGGCCTTTACAGCATGTATTGGAAAGTCAAGTGGCGGGCTTTGAGCCAATAATCCTTTCGCTTTTAATTCTGTAAGGGAACGGGACATTGCCAGTAAATAGTTCCTCAAGAATACATCACCTCCCTCAAAGGTTGGTGTGCCTTCCACCTTCCCAAAATAAGGCAATCCAAACAACATTTCATAGGGAGACACCGCAATATCCTTTCGTGGTGCCGTCCGTATTCACAATAGAGCAATTGGTAGACATTTAGTCCAGGGTAACCCTGTCTCCTCCATTAATTTAGTTATCTGAATTTTTAGAGTGGCATTCATCCGCTCCACTCTCCCCGAACTCTGGGGGTGCCATGGAGTATGCAGCTTCCAGTTTATTCCCAAGGCGCGACAAATTAATAGGTGCACCTTGGAAGCAAAATGTGTTCCTCTATCTGAGTCTATGGATTCAATTACTCCATATCGTGGGATGATTTGTTCCAGCAGTATCTTAGTAACTGCCTGGGCAGTGGCATTTATCGTGGGAAATGCCTCTACCCACCTGGTGAAATGATCCACTATAACCAGAAGATATTTCCACTGCTGTACTTTTGGTAATTCTGTGAAGTCCACCTGTATTCTCTGGAAGGGTCTAATGGCCAATTGTTGTCCTCCCCCTGGGACAGCTCTCATTACCTTCTTATTCACCTTCTGACACACTACACAACCAGACACCGCCTGCTTGGCTAAAGTATAAATGCCTCTACAGGCATAAGTCCGTAGTATCGTGTCGCACAGAGCCTGAGCTCCCCAGTGCGATTGCGAATGTAGTTGTCTAATCAAATCTCTCGTCAATCCTTTAGTAATTATTTGTTTTTTGTCCGGCGTCCACCACTTCCCGTCCGTGGAGCGCCGGGCACCCAACTCATTCATTTTATCTTCCTCCTCCCGCGAGAATACAGGTATCTTCTCTATTCCCTCTCTCAACGGTATCAGAGACAGCATTTTTACCATTCCTTCTGTCGCTGCTGTCTTAGCGGCACTATCGACTGCCCTGTTCCCTCTAGCTTCCAGCGAATTCCCTCTCTGGTGGCCTGCTACATGGACCACCGCTATTCTTTCTGGCAATTTTAGTGCTTCCAAAGCTTTCTCAATTAACTGTTCATGAGCCAACTCTTTCCCTCTGGCTGTAATCATCCCTCTTTCTTTCCAGATTTTCCCAAAGGTGTGTACCACCCCCAAAGGCATACTTGGAGTCCGTATACACAGTTCCTTCTTTCCCTTTCAATAGTTCCAATGCCCTCAGTAATGCATACAGTTCACACGTTTGCGCGGACCAACTTCCTGGTAACCTGCCTGCTTCCACTTTTTCAAACCCTTCTCCGGTTATTATAGCATACCCACTATACCTTTTTCCATCTATGCATCGGGAAGAACCATCAATGAACCATCTTTCCCCTGTCTCAAGCGGTCGTTCTTCTAAATCTTCCCTACTCTTTGTCTGAAGTTCTATTATCTCACTACAATCATGTTCTGGTAACTCTCCTTCCTGCTCAGCACCTGCCCAGTACAAAAACTGAGAGGGATTTAGGTTTTTATCCGTTACTATGGTCAAATCATTCTTTTCCATAAGTATAACCTCATACTTCAAAATTCTAGAATCCGTCAACCACCGACTGGACTTCTGAGTTAGTATCGTCCGGACCGTGTGGGGAGTGGGACACCACCAGAGTTCCCCCAAACGTCAATTTCCTACTTTCCTCCACTAACACTGCTGTGGCTGCTACCGCTTGAATACATACTGGCCATCCCCGCGATACTGGATCCAAGAGTTTGGAGAGGAACGCGACGGGATGCCGCTTCCCTCCTTTCTCTTGGGTCAGTACTCCAGTGCAATTCCATTTTCTGCGTTCACAAAAAGATGGAATGGCTGGTCAATAGACGGGAGAGCCAGTACAGGGGCAGTGATTAAACTGTTCTTTAATTTCCTAAACTGGTGTTCGTCCCCGGATTCCCACTTTACTTTATCATTTTCTTCACTTAATTTATCATATAGAAACCTAACCTGTCGGGTATAGTCATCTATCCATAATCTACAATATCCAATCAGTCCAAGAAACTTCCTAATCTCCTTCTTATTCTTCGGCATTGTCAGTCCGGTAATTCCCGCTATCCTTTCTGGGTTTATTCTCCTTTTCCCATCGCTTATCAGGTGTCCTAGATATTTAACTTCTCGTTCTACAAACTGTAACTTACTTCTAGACACTCTCAACCCTTTTTCCCCCAGAAAATTCAGGAGGGTTATTGTTGCGTCCCTAACTGCCTCCTCCTCTTCCCCTGATAGTAATAAATCGTCCACATACTGCAACAGCTGTGTCTCATCAGTCCTCGGGACGTCCTCTAATACTTGTTCTAATATCTGTCCGAACAGGTTCGGGGACTCTGTAAATCCCTGAGGGAGTGCAGTCCACCGATACTGCTGTTTCCTTTTGGTCTCTGGGTTTTCCCATTCAAACGCAAAAAGGTCCCTGCTCTCTTCAGCCAGGGGACAGCTCCAAAAAGCGTCTTTTAAATCTACCACACTGAACCACTTGTGATTCGGGGGTATCCGTCCCATTATGGTATACGGGTTCGGGACTACCAGGTGTCGCGTTCTAACTACCTTATTTAATTCCCTGAGATCCTGGACCAATCTGAACGTCCCGTCGGTTTTCCTTACGGGGAGTACGGGGGTGTTATATGGGGACATACAACTCTCTAATATACCGTCCTTTAGTAAGTTCTCTATAATTGGCTGAAGACCTCTTTCTTCCTTCCATAGAAATTGGATATTGCCTTACCCGTACTATCTCACTTTCTTTTTTCAGAGCTATTTTCAAGGGTGGGATCTGCAGCCCACCCCGGTTTCCTTCCTTGGCCCACACCTGCGGGACTATTCTTTCCTCGTCCTCCGTGGTCAATTTATACAATTGGACTATTATCTGTCCCCCTACGGGGGCTGTTCCCATTCCTAATTGAATTTGCAAGTCTCTCCCCATCAAATTTATCCCTGCCTGGGGTACCAAGATTAAATCTTCCATAGTTTCCCGATTTCTCATATTTCACCACCACTCCTTCTACCTCGGGTAAGGTCATCACTTTCCCTTCTACCCCTGAGATTCTAACTTGTTTTTTACCCAATCTCATTCCTTCTGGTACCTTAGTTACACTTGATCTCTCTGCTCCCGAATCTACCATAAATATCATATCCTCTCCCTGGGGTCCTAATTTCAAGTTTACCAGAGGTTCCCGTGTGTATCCCATACACCCCAGGGAGCGAAACCCCTGACTCCCCTATTCTTCCTCCATGAGTGCGTACGACTGCACCTCCCGTCGTAGCTTAGGACATTCCCTCTTGAAATGACCCGGCTCTTTACAATAATAACACCGGGGTGGCCCCGTATACCATCCTTCTGATCCTTGTTCCTTGTTTTCCCGGGGACCCCAACTTCGGTCCCTCCATTCACCTCTTCCTCGTCCTCTAATACTACCGCTTCCCCTTCCCCGGTCTCCATGAGCACCCGGCCTTCTATCACCTTCAATTCCCCCCTTCTGTGCTACTTGCTGTACTGCTTGCAACATCATTTTTGCCTTTCCCTTCTGTTTCTCCTCATCCCGTCTTACATATACCTTTTGAGCCTCTGTTAACAACTGATTCAATGGTTTTTCATTCCAATCTTCCAATTTTTCCAATTTCTTTCTAATATCTGGCCATGATTTTTGTCACAAATTAACCTTCAACAACTGCTGACCTGCGGCCGTATCAGGGTCTATCCCCGAATACTGCTGGACATTCCTCCTTAATCTCTGTAAGAACACTGTTGGAGGTTCGTCCTTGTTCTGCTGATTTTCAAAAGCCCGTTCGAAATTCTGTCCCTTGGGAATGGCTTCTCTGATTCCCTTTATTATTATCTCCCTGAGATCTCTCATACTTTTTCTTCCTTCCTCTGTTTGGTTATTCCAATTTGGCACAGTTATGGGGTATTTATCTGCTCCTGCATCTCCTGCTCCCGCACATCAGCCGACAACCCCTTATCCCAAACCTTTATTCCCGCCTGTCTGACCATCTGCCTTTCTTCTGAAGTAAACAAACTTCCCAGTATCGACATCATTTTCCTCCCATGCATAAACATTTGGCCCTAGGAACTGATCTATTTGTTCAGCCAGTCCCAAGGGGTCGTCCAATAAACTTTTCATCTCCCTTTTAAAGTTTCTCACCTCCATACTGGTGAGAGGCACATTTACAAATCCCATCCCCCCGGCATTTCCCCCTAACGGGACCTCCCTGAGGAGCTTCATTCGAACAGACTGCCCTAATCCCTGTGCCTCTGCCCTCGTTTGAGATCGCGTCCTCCGATGACTGCCTGGGGCACTTGTCTCATCCTCGTCCTCACTTTTTATTCTCTCTTCCTTATCTGACTGGCTCTCTTCTTCATCTTGTACCTTCCGTAATTCTCTATGCTCCGTCTCCTCTGAGACAGAAGCGGACAGGTTTACTGCCTGGCTTAGTGCGCCTGCCTGACTCTGGCTTAGTGGGACCTCCTGGGCAGATGCAGCCGGCGCTGATGGGGGTATATTTGGGGGCTGGGATTCATATGGCGGGGGCAGTCTCGTAGGTGATCATCACCAATTGGTGGCCAGTCAGGTTCATCCTGCTCTTTTTCCGTCTTTAACGGAAAACATCCCATTATTGGGTTTCCAGCACTGGGCATATTCCTTTTCTATTTGATTCAGCGTTTGTCTCTCATTCACAAAAACATTCAACGCCTGTTTCACCCAGTCCTCATTTGAACCCAACCGCGGCCACCACACTGCGCTCCCTCGAATAGGCTCCTTTGGCCACTCAAAATAACAAAACTTTATCATAGTTTCTCTACTCTTACCCCGGGTGTTCCCTTCACCCCATCCATACAACATTCGCCCCAACGGACTATCGGGCGGAATGTTAGGCTCCATATCAGTATGAGCCTCATCCCGGTTCCCCGGACCCTTACTTTTCCCGTTCCGGTTTCCCATTACCTTGTCGGACTATTCCCGTCCGACAAATCCCGATCGCCCAGGCAATACTTAATAGTCGTTTTTCTTACCTGGGTCCTGTGCACAAGAATCACTCGACCGTCCCGTACGTATTTACCTTGCTTCCGGAGTCTTTTCCAGCGGATATCACTCGCTCAAACTGCTGATGGCAAGCAAGGAGATCAGAGACTGCTGAAATCAGCAGGGTGCACCTTCTCCTTCTTCCTTGCCTCCACCAAGCAGCCGGAGTGGCGATCCCGGACGAGCCCCCAATTTGTGAGATACCCTTTATGCTCACAATAAATACTCAAAGACTAAATCCTGGAAGCAAGAGATTTCTTTATTTTACGAGTCTGCAGACCGGGTGCCTCTCCAACTTGAGACACACTGAAGCCAGGGAGATCATCCCCCCCTTTATACACAAAATCTTACATTCAATTTCTCCTCCGGACCTCTCTCCAATCAGGGTCGGAGGTACACAATCTGTAGGCACAACCCACCGTACATCCCCTCGTACCTCCCACATCATACATTGCATGTTCATGGTAATGAGCAATTTCTTGACCAGGGGTGTGTTGTAATATTCATTTTTTCTATTAAGCATGCTCAATTGCTCATGACCTGGCCCACTTTTGCTCACCTCCTAGTGAACCCTCTCAGTTTTCCTATATCAGCACTAAAGCTAAGCTAAAGTGACTAGGGTCCCATCCATCACTCCTTTCCACTGATAGGGATCTCTCTACATCACCCCCTTCTCTAGCGAGACAAAGCTATCTCTTCTTACTCAAGGCCTCAAGGATGGGTCTGGCAATTTTCAGACACTGCTGTCAGAATCTCCTCTCCAGCCCCTCTCTGCTTGAATTCTCTTTAAAACTCCTTTCTTTAATAGGGTTTAATCACTTTATCCCTCACACTGATGCTGGCTGCAAAACACATAGAATGACAACTCTTTGGCCCAATCATATAATAGTACATAATATAGTTTCAACACATAGCACTTATGCCCCTGTCCCACTTGAACGGAAGCCTCTGGGCTTGCGCCCCACCTAAGGTTTCCGTGAGGTTCCCGGAGGTGTTGGTCACTCTCCCGAATGATCGAAAGTGGTTTCCGTGTAGTCGAGGCTTCTTCTATGTTCCTTTGATTATTTCAACAAAATCATCTCGACTAAAAATAGGTTGTCGTTTTAAAAATCGGTAATTTTTTAGTCGAAGCTGGTTGCGATGCTCGTTGAAGGTGGTCAGGGGAGGTTGAAGGTAGTGGAAGGTGAGACCTCCCGGGTGCAAAAAAACTGGGTGAAAAAAAGGTTAATATTTACATAAGCATGTGACCTCTGTCACTCCTGGGCGTGCTGAATCATAGTTGCAGAGTTCTTTTTAGCAGAGGAAAGTTGTAGAAGTGATGGCTCCCAAAAGGCAGACTCGCAGGGGTAGGGCACAAAACCTTCCAAAAAGCACTGCCATGGCATATGTTGTTGCACACCCAGGAGGAGGAGTGGCAAAAGGACATGCCACAGGAGGAGGTAGCCCTGCATGACAGAAGCAAAAGGGCTGCTGCTGACAGCCGTAGATGTACTTTTGAGTAACATCCACCTAACTTGTTCCTTCCCTGCTCTCGTGGTTCAGAATGGTTTAAAAAAAAAAAACCTGGGAGGCTTTTATTGTAAGGAAAAAACCCATTCATGACATCATTTCATCATGTGATCAACTGAGCTGTAACCAGTTGACGCTGGTCGTTGTTGGTTTTTAGTTTGGTTGTATGAGGTTGAAGGGGGTATTCTTCAATCGCGGACCAATTTAACGAAGCCAGTTTTCAAATTAGTCGAAGGAGGTTGCTGTCGGTCGAAGGAGGTTTTCTTCATAGTCGAGGAAGGTTTTCAACATATGCGTGGTAGGTGGTAGGTCAGCTCGACCTTGATTTTTTTTTGGGTGGGGCGCAAGGTCACCAGAGGTTTCCGTTCAGGTTTCCTAAATGGGACAGGGGTATAGGGAGAAACTCTTCCATTAAGGAAAGAAACATTAACATTAGAAAAAGAAACATCTTTGGTGAGGCCACTCTTCTGGACCAATCACAAGGAATGTACTGCAACATAATTGGGACATAACATTTCCCCAACCAATCCCAAGCATGCCTTTAGCATCAGGGCACAGCTCCAGCTGCAGAATCCCAGACATACTGGCAACTTGCAGGCCATCTGAACAGAAGCCTTCTGCAACCCCTTCCCAGGCTTCAGACTCCCTGGAGCCATCCATGTCACATGGTTCTGCAACTCCCTGCAAATTATGTCAAACAGGTTTCACAGATATTTTCACAGACATTTTCCCAAGTACCCAAACCCTGCATATTCACAGTGGGTCTAGTGTAGCTGGAATATGTTGGCCAGTGTGGGCAGGTTGGGGCAAAAAGCCTGTTTCCACACTGTATGACTATGACTCTGAAAAGATAATTAATCAGCTTGTGTGAAAGAGAATACGTTATAGGGCTGAAGTGAACTAATGAGGGAGGAATGGAAATGATGAGCCCATTGGTCTCTCCCGGCCCCCTTATAAATATAATGTGGGAAGGCAGTGAAAGCAAGATGGAGGAATCATTTGCGTGTTCATTTGGTTGACCTTTCTACTGGCTGGAGGGTATAACTTGTAATGCTTGGTGATCCAAGGAGAAAGTTGTTCCACACAGAGAGTGGTGAATGTGCAGCCAGAGAGGGTGGTAGAATCAGATCCAATCACAGCATTGTGATGGGTATGTGAATAGGCAAGGCACAGAAGGATGTGGACCTATTGCAGGCATTTGCCGTCAAAAAGCTGGAATGAAATATGACGTGACAATACTAAACATAAACCAAAACCTTGATATGGTGGTTGAAGGCTACATGTTAGTGCTCCGTATCACTGACTCTAAATCGGAGGTTGGTGTTGCTCCTGGGTTGTTGGGTGTGGCTGGAGGAACCAGTCTGAGTGAACTTTGCTCGGTTTTACTTTAACACTGATCATTCTCCTGTCCCTCTGCTGCAGACTCCACAACCAGTGATCCGTGTGTAACCCACACTGTCCTGCATCAGCCCTGGAGGAGCTCGGGTTGTAATAGAACTTGGTGTAGCGGCCGATGGATGGATGATAGAAATCTGGAAGAAAGGTGGTACAGATTTAGCAGGTAAACTGATCGCACGCTAGTAAGTGAGGTGAATGTGATGCAGTTAGTGCTGATGCTTGCATCTCCGAGGAGCCCAATTCGATCCTGACATCGGGCGATGTCTGTGTGGAATTTGCATGGTCTTTCCTGGGTGGGGTCCCCCCTGGTGTTCTAGCATCCAAAATATGTGCTGGTAGCTGGCAAAAGAATCAAAGCAAGGTTCACGGTTGTGAGATGCGCTTTGTGCCCACAATCACTGCTCAAAGACCAAGTCGTGGAAGCAAGATTCTTTATTTACGAGTCTGCAGAACCGGGTGCCTCTCCAAGTTGAGACACGCCAAAGTCAGAGAAGTCATCCCCCTTTATACACACAAATTTTTACATTCAACCTCCCCTCCAGACCCTTCTCCAATCAGGGTCTGAGGTGCACAATCTGTAGGTACATCCCCCAGTACCTCCCACATCATACATCGCATGTTCATGGTAATGAGCAGTTTCTTGACCAGTGGGTGAGTGTTGTAATATTCATTTATTCTATTAAGCATGCTCAGTTGCTCATGACCTACCCTAGTTTTTACTCACTCCTAGTGAAACCCTCTCAGTTCTCCTATATCAGTCAAAAGCTAAGCTATAGTGACAAGGGTCCCATCTATCACTCCATTCTACTGATAGGGATCTCTCTACATCACTCCCTTCTACCGCTATACAATGCTATTGCTTCTTACTCAAGGATGGGTGTGGTAACTTTTATACACAGCTGTGTCAGAACCCTCTCCCTGGCCCCTATCAGTTTGAATCCTCTTTAAAACTCCTTACTATAATGGGGTTTAATCACTTTATCCTTCACAACGGTCATGTGAGTGAATATGTTGCAGTGCTACAGGGAAAATAGAAGGGGCAGACGGCTGAAGGATTCACTTTCCTGAAGGCTAGTATGATCATGATGGGCAGAATGGCAACCTAGTGTTATATATTAAGTAACTGAAAGAGAATAAGGCATGTTAGATTGATAGTTTCAGCCCTCATTGTGGAACAGGGAGTGGAAAGGAAACTCACATTCTGGAGGAAGGGAAGAGAGACTATGGACAGGGCAAAAAATGGTTTCCTGGGACTAGACCAATGTTGCACAGTACGATGGTATTGACCCCTGTCGCTACTCTTTCACTCAGTCGGGGGCTGACTCTCTGCTTGTTGTTTCAGTTACGGCAATGTAACGATTCCTGAGCGTGTGGTTCAACGCTATCGCTGCTCTGGGTGGAGCCCAGGCTGGTTAAATGGTAGGTGTACAAGAATGTACAACTGATGCACGCTGTTACTTTAGCAAAGGTCAGAGTGATGATCCAGATCTCTACAGCACCACAGATATAATAGAACAATAATAAATACAATGAATTAATAACCACAACACGCAGTAACTGTAATAGTGCAAACACAAAAGTCTATAGTGCAACCAAAGAGACAGTCGATGGAAGATCATGGTTGCTGAGGTTAGTGTTGTGCAGTGTTCAAGAGGCTGATAGTTGCTGGGAAAGAAGCTGTTCTTGAAACCTGGAGGTCGCAGTTTTCAGGCTCCTGCACCTTCTTCCCGATGGTAGCAGCAAGATGAGAGCTGTGGCCAGGGTGTGGCCTCATCAACACACTTCATAGGGTGTGGCCTCATCAACACACAAGACTTCTCTGCTTTAAGTTCATCAAATTAACTTTTTGTAAAAACTGACCTTGTTTGTTTTAATATTTCTGATTTTATTTTTAATAGTTTTGTACATTTTCATTGTTTGTGTTCTAAATATGTGAGAAAGTTCAAGACTTTGTGATGTTTTAATGGCTCAGTCAGCCTGGAGCTGAGACAGGTCAGGGGTGGGCAATGTGGTGTCCATTCAAGAGCCCAGTGACTCACAGGGTGTCAGGGTGCGAGCTGCTGCTGTGGGGAGTGTGGGTGGGGAGAGGGTGAGGGCAGCAGCTCACCGCTGACTGAGACTGAGACTGACTGGGTTGTGATCGCTGTGTTACACTGGCTCCAGATTCACATTCCCTGCTGCACTGAGGGTCCGGGTTATATTTACAATGTTTATAAACTCTCATTGCAGGTTCCCATCCCAGTGTGGGAGACAGGGAGGTGACCAGGACAGTTTGTTTCAACTGGGTTAATCGCCACGGCAATAATGACACCTGCCATATGCGTCAGGAGATCACAATCAAAAACTGTACTGGTTATTTTGTGTATCTTCTGAAGCGGACATCTGGGAATTACAGTGTGTATTGTGCAGGTATGTTTCTCTCCATGTTGATAAAGTGTGGGTAATGGGGTTGGGGTTTGTGTTTTATGGGTGTGTGAGGGGGGGGTGGGGGTGGGGCTTGTGGGGTGTGAGTGGGGGGTGGGTGAATTCTGGGACGTCCCGAGTCATCAGCCCACACACAGGGCTGAATGTTGCAGTCTGTGGTCAGCAATCCCCTCATTCAGATCTCCCTCTCCCACAGTCTGATCAAGCTGTTGTGTCTGGACCTCGCCTTCCTGGAGTGACCTGTGACCTCCACCTGCACTCCCTGTCTCCTTCCCTATGACTGACGTGTGACCCGTCCACACCCGTCTACTCCAACTAGAATGCCTGGACCAATACCCTGTCCACTCCCACCCCTGGTACTGTTGCTCACCCAGAAGACAAAATTGCTGGAGAAACACAGCGGGTGCGGCAGCATCTATGGGGCGAAGGAAGGGTTTCGGCCCAAAACATTGGCTATTTCCTTTGCTCCATAGATGCTGCCGCACCCACTGAGTTTCTCCAGCACTTTTGTCTACCTTTGATTTTTCCAGCATCTGCAGTTCCTTCTTAAACACTGCTGCTAACCCACCAGGTGAACTGTCCTTGTCTGCCATGGTCACCCCTCCCACCCACCGTATGTTTTGCCCCCCCCCCCCCCACACCCACACACACACACATAGTGAAACTTCCTGTGTCTGCCAATGGTCACCCCACCCCTGGCCCCACATTGAACAGCACAGCCCACACACCACACTGTGGCTGAGGGTGACCACTGAAGCAGGGCAGGATGTCCCAGGCAGAGAACGTGGCTCGTGCCAACCTGCCCCCACTGCCTGACCACGGATTACCAATCTGAGCCCCCTACCCAGCATCCTGATTTGTCACAGCCCCTTGGGCTGATGGCTCCTTTCATTGTTCCATTGTGAGTAAAAAAATTCCCCCAGGACAGTGCGGGCCCCACATCTCCCCCTCCCGGCTTTCACACCCCCTCCCGGCCTTCACACCCCCATCCATCCCCCTGGTCCTTCCCACTCCTGCCTTCTGTCGCCACTGACCCCCACCCCCCCCCCCCCCCCACCATCTACCCTCTCCACCCGCGAAATTCCAGCCCTTCCCAGTCGACCCACTGCCTCCCCACTCCCCCTCCCACAATCACACACACTCCACTCCCCCCTCCCACTGTCGCACCCCCACCCCCCTCACAGCCACCACGACGGAGCGGGGAGAGGCAGGAATGACTGGGGTGGGAGGCTTGAACATGGAGCACATTGATGGGTCACAGAGCCTGTAACATTGATCCACAGAATGAGCCAACCTGTTCACACCATTCCTACTCTGATCCCATCAACTGCCCCCAAACTCCAGCACTAATCTAGGCACTTGGGGCAATGCACAGTGGCCACACAACATGCTGGTGTTTGGCACATGAGAGGCAAACCAAATAGCTGGGGGAAGCAAGCAGTCACCAGATCGTGCAGCCTCCACATAGACAGCACCGGAAGCTGGGATACGATCAGAGATCTGGAGTGAGGCCACTGTGTGATGGCCAATCTCACCGGCTTGGGTCACTGTGACAGCTACAGTCTCACCGGCTGGGTCACTGTGTGACAGCAACAGTCTCACCGGTTGGGTCACTGTTTGACGGGCCGTCCTCACCGGCTGGGTCACTGTGTGACAGCAACAGTCTCACCGGTTGGGTCACTGTTTGACGGCCGTCTCACCGGCTGGGTCACTGTGTGACAGCAGTCTCACCGGCTGGGTCACTGTGTGACAGCAGTCTCACCGGCTGGGTCACTGTGTAACAGCAGTCTCACCGGCTGGGTCACTGTGTGACAGCAGTCTCACCGGCTGGGTCACTGTGTGACAGCAGTCTCACCGGCTGGGTCACTGTGTGACAGCAACAGTCTCACCGGCTGGGTCACTGTGTGACAGCAACAGTCTCACCGGCTGGGTCACTGTGTGACAGCAACAGTCTCATCGGCTGGGTCACTGTGTGACAGCAAACAGATCACCGGTCTGGGTCACTGTGTGACAGGCAGCAACATCTTCACTGGGTCACTGTGTGACAGCAGTTTCACCGGCTGGGTCACTGTGTGACAGCAAGTTCTCAGTCTCACCGGCTGTGTAGCAACAGTCTCACAGTGTGACAGCAACAGTGCTGTGTCATCGGCTGGGTCACTGTGTTGACAGCGGTCTCACCGGCTGGGTCACTGCAACTGGGGGAAGAGGCACAGACCTGACTGTCGGGCAACAGACTTCTTTCATTGAAAGACATCAGGCTTCAAAGGTGGTTTATTCATTCCCCTGAGGGAAGGGGAGAAAAGGGAGGGGTTAGAAGTGGAGTGAAAGGGAGGAGTGTTAGTAAACGGTGAGAGTGGAGACGGGACAGATGGGTATTGGGGACAGATGGGTGGTAATGTTCAGGCCTGAACATGATGACAGTACATATTAGACACATGTGCTGGAGTAACTCAGCAATTCAAGCAGCGTTTCTGGAGAACATGGATTTGTGACATTTCTAGTCAGGATCTTTTTTCAAAAGGATCCCAGCCTGATCTGTCACCCATCATGTTCACCAGAGATGCTCCCTGACCCGCTGAGTTACTCCAGCACTTTGTGCTTTTTTTGTGAACCAACATGTGCAGTTCCTTGTATCTCGGGCAACACATTATTAATCAACTGTTCGTGGAAACATAGTTCTTCAGTGACTGGTTGCTAGACTTCCTCCATTAGAACAGTAGCCAAACTCCTTGTGCAGTTCACTAACACACTCCAGTGCAGCCAGTGAGTTTCACTGGTGATACAGTAAATCTTGCAATTATATATCAGACCAATATATCTGCCACAGCAAGTTAGCAGATGGGGGACAGCAATGGGGCAATGGTTTGAAATGGAGCGTGTATGAGGCTTTTATTTAGGGTGGTCTATTTGCGCTTGGAGAAGAAAACTGACGATTTTCTGCTCCAAGAATGGTGGAAGTGCAGCTGTGTGTATCAGAGGCTGTGTGACAACAAGTGGACATTACACTGACACTGACCATCATCTTGTGTCCCACCCACAGACTCCGCACGCAGTGACCCATGTGTAAACCACACCATCCTGGATCAGCCCTGGAGGAGCACGGATTGTTCCAACACTCAGTCCACAAATGGCCAATGGAAGTCTGATAAAAACCTTGCTGAAGGATGGTACAGATTCAACAGGTAATGTGAGGAATTAATTCCATCAAACCCAGTCAGTGAGGGAGGAGGATGGGTGAGGACATGATGGAAGATCAGGTCGTCAGTTATCACAGAGGGGCAGTGAGTAAAAACTGGGATGTGGAGCTCTCAAATTCTGTAGCGTGAGAGACGGGGAGGATAGGGGCCGGGATTCAACTGGAGATTTTCTGGCAGTGGGTGATATTGAAATACGACAGGATGCGGACAGATTGTCCTCAATTCCTGGCCTCTCTCTCACTGAATAAAAGACCTCAGTTCAGGGGCTGACTTTCTGATTGTTGTTTCAGTTCTGGCGGATGGAAGATTCCCGAGACTCCTGTTCCAGCCTATAACTGCTCCAGGAAGATGCCAGGCTGGTTAAATGGTAGGATTAGAGTTTGCTACTTTGGGACTTAGCTATTGACAGGGAGGGTCAGACTGATGACTACGATCACTTCAGAGGGCCCTCCACATGGACAACGAACCCAAACTCCCTGAAAGTTTCTCCCCACAGTCTCTCAGTCCTGGATCTTCTCGGAGTCAGGCGACAGAGCTCCAGCTCCCTGTTTCCCGGTGTCGGGCTGTCGATCGGTCGGCTGCTGTCCCTGCTACAGACTAGACCTGGAGTAGTTTCAGCAGCTCCAATCATGCCAGTGAAGGAGCAGCTTCAAGGGAGCCTGACACACGACTGACACTCACAGTTGATCAATAATCAAGTCACATTGAACGAATAATACAACGCAGAAACAAACCCTTTGGCCCAACTCCTCCTTGCCGAACAAGATGCCTGAACAAAGCCAGTCCCATTTGGCCCATATTTCTTGAAACCTTTCCTATCCATGCACCTGCCAAAATGTATTTTAAATATTGTTGTGGTACCTGCCCCAACTCCATCTTCTGGCAGCTCTTTCCATGTTCCCACCATGTTCCCGCCAAAAACTGTTCTCCCTCCGGTTGCTATTAAATCGTTCCCCTCTCACTTTAAACCTGTGTCTCTGGTTCTTGATTCCCCTGCTCTCTGAGCAAAATAGAGCCCCATTCACGTGACCTATTCCCCCTTGGATTTTATATCCCTCTATAAGATCAGGCCTCAGTCTCCTGCGCTCTCAGGAATAAAGTCCCAGCTTAACCAACCCCTCCCTTTAGCTCAGGCCCTGAATCCTGGCAACATCCTCGTAAATCTTCTCTGCGCCTTCCCGGCTTAAACCAATGAGGTTCCTATTTCAAAACCTTCAAATTAATGAATTCACATACACAATATTTGTTTTTAAATTTACACTAGACCAAGTGCAGACTCACTGGGTCTGTTCCCCCAAAGCGCGGTTGAGGGGGGTGCTGCGGCTTCACACGCACACTAACCACCCCCCCACACACACATGGGGGGGAGGGGGGCCATAGGGGGATACGGGTGCGGAGAGGGGAGGGGCGGGGAGACGCTGTGCCCCGTCCCCTCAATGTGTGGTTGTGGGGGGGGGGGGGGGGGGGGGCTGCGGCTTCACATGCACACTAACCACCTCCAACACACACAGGTGAGAGAGGGGTGGAGGAGGGGAAGAGAATAGGAGGTGGGTGGTGGAGGGGAGGGGGCAGAGGGGAGGGGGGCAGAGGGGAGGGGGGGAAGAGGGAGGGGGCAGAGGGGGGGAGGGAGAGGGAGAGAGGAGGGGAGAGGGGTGGTAACAGGTGGTTGGAGAGGGGAGGGCGGGAGAGGGGGAGGTGGAGAGAGATTGGAGGGTGAGAGAGGAGAGGGAGAGAGTGGAGGGGGGAGGGGCTCAGAAGGAGGGGGATAGAGAGGAGCAGGGGAGAGAAGGGGAGAGGGGGGAAGGCAAACAGAGGGAAGGAGGGAGGGGGATTTGCGAGAGTATAGAGGGGGGAGAGGAGGGGGATAGCAAGAGTAGGAGGGGGTGAGATGAGGGGAGAGGGGGTGAGTGGGAGGGGGGAGAGGGGGAGGGAGGACTAGAGGGGAGAGAGAGTGATTCACCAGACTGATTCCTGGGATGGGCACGACATCATAATAGAAGGAAGAACTGGATAGACTCGCTTTGTACTTGCTGGAAGGAATTTAGAAGGATGAGCGGGTGATCTAATAGAGACTTACAACTATAATTCTTCAGGGATTTGGCAGGCTTAGAAGCCAGGAAGATTGTTCCGATGTTGGGGAAGTCCAGGACAAGGGGTCACAGTTTAAGGATAAGCTCTCTATACCCCCTCTCTCTCCAACCCTCTCCACGCCCTCCCCCTCCTAAACCTCCCTTCTCACCCTCCCCTCTCTCTTCGACTTTCACCCTCACCCATCTCCCCCTCCTCTTCTCTCCCACCCGCCACCTATCCCCCCTCCTCTTCTCTCCCCTCCTAAAACTTCCCTCCATGCTTAGATACACGTAGGAAAATAGGTGAAGGAGTAGGCCATTCGGCCCTTCGAGCTTGCCCTGCCATTCAATATGATTCATGGCACGTGATCATCCAACTCTAGTATCCTGTACCTGCCTTCTCTCCATACCCCCTGATCCATTCAGGCACAAGGGCCACATCCAACTCCCTCTTAATATATGGATCCAATGAACTGGCCTTCAAACTACCTTCTGTGGCAGAGAATTCCACAGATTCACCACTCTATGTGTGGAAAACGTTTTTCCTCATCTGCTCGGTACCTAAAATTGGAGGTAGGGGAGAGGGGGGCAGATGGTGGAGGGACCCGGGGAGAGAGGTGGAGGGGTCAGAGGAGGTGGGACTGGGGGAGGCGGGGGAGAGCGGGTGCAGTGGGGGGAGGGGGGGGCGCGAAGAGAGGGGGGGTTAGAGGGGAGGGAGGGGGGACATAGGGGGGCAGAAGGGGGAAGGGGAACAGAGGCGGGGGAAGATGGTGAAGCGGGTAATGACAGTGGGAAGGGGAGGAAGGGGGGTGGGAGTGGGGGGGATGGAGATGGGCGGATGGGAGAGGAAGGAGGAGTCCATCCATTCAACACAAGGTTGTGTTTGGGGGGAGGGAGACGTTACAGCATGACACACCACTAATCACCGCCCCACACACACACACTAACCACCTACCCACATACACTAAACCACCCCCCTCACACCCCACACACTAACCACCCCCCCACACACACACACATACTAACGCCCCCCCCCCCCACACACACACACATACTAACCACCCCCCACACAACTAACCACCCCCCAACACACACTAAACCCAACCCCCACAAACACACACACACACACACACACACACACACACACACACTAACCACCCCCTCCCACACACACACTAACAGAGCCCCACCTCACAACCACGCAATCACTAACCACTCCCCCACATACACAAACAATAACCAAGCCCCTATGAATATTATATTACTATTATTCCACTTGGACTCCTTTTACCACATCCCTCACCTATCTCGAGGGGCAAAAGAGAGTGGGGGGGCAGACAAAGACGAGGAGGGAAGAGAGGTGGAAGAGAGTGGGGGTGGATTTAGTGAGCCCAGTGAGAGGGGAGATTGGATGGAGAGCGGGTTGGGGTGGAGAGGCAGGGAGAGAGGGGGAAATGGAGATGGGGAGAGCCGGTGGGAGGGACGGGGAGGGAGGGAGAGGGGGATGGGGAGAGAGTGGAGCAGGGGAGGGGATATGGGGGAGGAGAGTGTGGGGGGGGAAGGGAGAAGGGAGGCGGGGAAAAGGCGGGAGGGATGGACGAGGGCATGGGGGGAAGAAAGCATGTGAGGGGCGAGGGGCAGAGTAAGAGGGGGAAGGGGGAGGGGAGAAGGGGACTGAGGGGCGTGGCAGTGTTGAGGGGGACGGGAATATGTTTGGTAGAGGAAGAGGAGTGGGGATAGATGGGGAATAGAGGGTGAGGGGGTGGCGGTTGGGGTTCGGCGAGGAGGAGAGGACGGGAGAGGGGAGGAGGGATCGAGAGGGAGGGCTGTTAGAGAGGGGGCCGGGTTGATGAAAAGAAGGGGGGAAGGAGAGGGGGGCTGAGAGGAGAGGAGATTGAGAGGGGAGGGAGGGGTAGAGGATAGGGGAGAGGAAGGGGAGAGGAGGGAGGTGGAATGAGGGGGAGAGGTGAGTGGGGGAGGGAGCGGGGAGGAGGAGAGAGGAGGACAGAGGGGAGCGAGGAGAGGGGGGGAGAGGAGGGGGAGAGGGGGGGGTGGAGGGGGGGCGGAGGAGAGGGGGGAGGAGGGAGAGAGGGGGAGAAGGGGGAGAGAGGGGGGGAGAGGGGAGGGGGCGGAAGAAGGGGGGGGGAGAGGGGGGGGGAGAGGGGGAGAGGGACGCGTGGATATGCGGGAGAGGGGGAGGGGGGAGGAAAGGGAGGAGGAGGGGAGAAGGGAAGGGAGGAGGGTGCTGAGAGGAGGGAGGGGAGGGAGGGAGGACGGGGAGAGGGGGAGGAGGAGAGAGGGGGGCGAGGGGGTGAAGAGGGGGAAGGAGGAGGGGGGGGGAGGAGAGGGGGGAGAGGATGAGGAGGGGAGGAGAGGGGGAGTGTAGGGGGGGAGGAGAGGGGTAGGGAGGGGAGATGGGGAGGGAGGACGAGAGAGGGAGGAGAGGTGGGGAGGAAGAAGGGGGAGGATGAGGGGGTGGGAGGAGAGAGAGGGAGAGGGGGGAGGAGAGGGGGGAGGACGAGAAGAGGGGCAGTGGGAGAGAGGGAGAGGAGAGGGAGGAGTGATGGGGCGAGAGGGGGAGGAGGGAGGAAAGGGGAGGAGGATGTGGGGAGGAGGGGGTAAGGAACGGGAGGGTAGGGGGAGAGGAGGGACGGGGAGGGGAGAGGGGAGAGGGGTTGGAAAGATGAGGGGGAAATAGTGGGGAGGGATCTAGTGGGATTAGGAGAGAGGGAGTGAAGAGTGGGGGCGATGGGTGGAGAGGGAGCGGAGGGGTGAGAGGGGAGAGAGGGGAGAGAAGGGGTGAGAGAGGGGGGGGGGAGAGGGGGAGAGGGGGAGAGGGAGGAGGATCGGGGTGAGAGGGGGAGGGGGGGAGGAAAGGGAGGACGGTGGAAGGGCGAGGAAGGGAAGGGGAGGGGCGAGAGGAGGGAGGTGGATGGGCTTGGACGGAGGAGGAGAGGGGGGGAGGAAGAGAGGGGGGAGAGGGGTGTGAAGAGGGGGAAGGAGAGGGGGAGGAGAGGGGGGAGAGGAAGCAGGGGGGAGGAGAGGGGGAGAGGAGATGGGGAGAGTAGGGGGGAGGAGGATGGGTAGGCTGGAGAGAGGAGGAGAGGGGGAGGAAGAAGGGGGAAGGGGAGGGGGGGAGCGAGGGAGAGAGGAGAGGGGCTCGAGGAGAGGGCGAGGGGACGGAGAGGAGGGAGGAGAGGGGACTGAGAGGGGGAGAGGCAGAGGGAGGAAGGATGGGGGAGAGGGGGAGGGAGGGAGAAAGGGGTAGAGGCAAGGAGTGGGGAGGTGGGGGTAAGGGAAGGGAGGTCGAGGGGGAGAGGAGGAGGGGAGGAGGAGGAGGGGAGCGGGTTGGAAGAGGAGGGGGAGGGACAATAGTGGGGAGGGAGTGTGGGGAGAGAGCGCGGGAGAGTGGGATGGGTAGGGAGGGGAGGGAGGGGATAGAGGGGAGAGAGGGGAGGGGGGAGAAGAAAGAGGGGAGGGGGGACGAGAGGGGGGGAAGAGAGAGGGGGGCGGGGGAGAGAGAGGGGAGGTGGAGAGAGAGGTGAGGGGGAGACGAGGGGAGGGGGTGAGAGGGGGTAGAGAATGTAGGAGGAGGAAAAGTTATGCAAAAATTTCTCCGTTACGCAAAGGGTTTAAAGGAGTAAATCCACAAATGCCTCTTAACAAATAATCTTGAAATAGAATCAGTTACAAACAACAAACAACAAGAGTTTTAATTGTATTAGACCAAGTGCAGACCGTTTGGTCTGTTCCCCTAACGTGCGGTTGCGGCGGGATAGCCTCGCCGAGTGGGTAGTGGGGGCAGGGCTCAGCCATGTCCCGAGGATGGGTCGAGGGGGGTCTTAGGACTGTGGTGGGGGAAGGGGAATGGGTGAGGAGAGGGGTTTTAGGGAGATGTAGAAGAGGGGAGGAAAGGGAGGGGGGTTGGGGAGAAGGAGAGGGGAGGTCAGAGGAGGTAGGGGGATGAGTGGGGAGGGAGTGTGGAGGGAGGGGGTGCGGAGTGTTAGGGTGCGGGGCGAAGTTAGTGGGGAGGGAGGGGAGGAGCGGGAGAGCGGGAGAGAGGGGGGAGGAGGGCGAGGGAGTAGAAGGGAAGGGAAGGGGGACGAGAGGGAGATGGGGCAGAGGTGGGGGATAGAAGTGGAAGTGGGGAGGCCAGGGCGCTGAGAGGTGTAGGGAAGAGTGGTGTATTTGGGAGAGAGGGGGAAGGGGGGAGTGGTGGAAGAGGGAGAGAGGAGTAGGGGAAGGGGTGGGGCAGGTAGGGAGAGAGGGGAGAGAGTTGGGTGGGGGAGGGAGTTAGGTGGGGGGGGGAAGGGAGAGAGAAGTGGAAGAGTGGGGGGGCAGGGGGAGAGGGCGTGGGGGAATTGTGGTGGAATAGGAACGTGGTGAGAGAGGGAGGGGGCGGGTGGGGAGAGTGGTGGAGAGGGACAGAGGAGGTAGGGAGAAAAAGGGATGCCGGGGTGACGAGAGGGTAAGGTAGGGGGAAAGATGTGGAAGAGAGGGGAGGGGAGAGGGGTGGGCGGACTTGTGATGGAAGATGAGCACAGAGGGCGTAGGGGAAGGAGGTGGGAGGGAGTGGTGG
Organism: Okamejei kenojei; assembly: GCA_035221665.1. NCBI lineage: Eukaryota > Metazoa > Chordata > Chondrichthyes > Rajiformes > Rajidae > Okamejei > Okamejei kenojei. The sequence continues at coordinate 10,076 of JAVHYY010000236.1, read as the reverse complement.
AGAGGGACAGGGTAGGCGGGCAAGGGCGGGCGGGGATGAGAGGGAAGGGGCAGGGAGAGAAGGATTGGGGGTGGAGGGAAAGAGGGAATGGGGGTGGGGAGGAGGAGGGGTTGTGAGTGCGGGCTGAGAGGGCTGTGGGTGGAGGGGCAGGGGAGAGGGGAAGAGGGGGAGGTGAGAGGGAGGGCGGTGAGAAGAGGGGAGAGAAAGGGAGCGTGCGCGGGAGAAGGGATGAGGAGGAGGAAGAGGGGGAAGGGAGAGAGGGGAGGGAGAGAGGTGGGGTGGGGGAGGGAGGGAAGACTCGGGAAGTTGAGTGGGAGTTGGGGGTAGCAGAGTAAATATAACCTTATAACAATTACAGCACGGATAACAGGCTATCTCGGCCCCCTTCCAGTCCGTGCCGGACATTTGTTTTCCCCTAGTCCCATCTACCTCATCGGACCATTCCCCTCCATTCCCTTCAACGTCCATATACCTATTCACTTTTCTCTTATATGTTAAAATCGATCCTGCCTCTCACCACTTTATCGCTGGAAGCTGATTCCACACAGCACCACCCTATGAGTAAAGAAGTCCCCCTCACGTTACCCCGAAACCTCTGTCCTTAAATCTCATGTCATGCCCTCTTGTTTGATCCTTCACCTCCCTCACTCAATGGGAAAACGTTTATACACGTCAACTCTGTATATCCTTTTCATCATTTTAAAGACCTCAATCAAGTTCCCCCCTTAACCTTCTGCGCTCCCAAGAATACAAGACCCTAACTTGTTCAACCTTTCTCTGTAACATAGTTGTGGAACCCTGCAACATTCTAGTAATCTCCTCTGTCTCTCTCTATTTTGTTGACATCCTCCTATAATAGGCGACCAAAATTGTACACCATACTCCAGAATTAGTATTACCAATGCCTTGTACAATTTTTTAACTTTACTTCCTTACTTCCTATATTCAATGCTTCTGATTTATAAAGGCCAGCACAACAAAAGGCTTTCTTTACACACCCTATTACATGCGATTCCACCTTCAGGGAACTTATTGAACAGGTTTTCCTAGGATCCTCTGTTCCAACACGCATTCCCTCAATTCCATACATTTACCTAGTACGGTCCTATTTTGGATTTGTCCTGCCAAGATGTAGCACTTCACTTATCAGCATTTAAAACTCCATCTGCCATCTTTCTGCCCACTATTTCATCCAAATGGCCCAAAATCTCTCTGTAGATTTTGAAAATCGACTTCAATATCCACAACACCACCTTCTTAGTATCATCTGCATTTACTTACTTATCCAATTTTCCACCCATCATCCAGATCATGATTGTACATGCCAAACAACAGTGAGGACCCAACACAGGATTCCCTGAGGACCCCACTGGAGTCACCGAGCTTCCCCCCCAAAAAAAAAAAAAAAAAACAAAAAAAATAAAAAAAAAAAAAAAAAAAAAAAAAAAAAAAAAAAAAAAAAAAAAAAAAAAAAAAAAAAAAAAAAAAAAAAAAAATAAAAAAAAAAAAAAAAAAAAAAAAAAAAAAAAAAAAAAAAAAAATAAAAAAAAAAAGAAAAAAAAAAAAAAAAAAAAAAAAAAAATAAAAAAAAAAAAAAAAAACAAAAAAAAAAAAAAAAAATAAAAAAAAAAAAACAAAAAAAAAAAAAAAAAAACCTGAAAACAGCCCATCCACAATTACTCTCTGACATCTCCCATTCAGCCACTGTTGAATCCATCCTTGCTACTCCGCATTAAACCCAAAGATTGAACCTTCTTAACCAAACCTTCCATGGTTAAAGGCTTATGAAATCCATGTAGACAACATCCCCCCCCCAACTTGGGGCTCTTTACCCTCATCAATTTCCTAGTTACCGCTTCAAAAAATTCAATATAGAACGGTTTGTCAAACATGACATTCCCGGCACAAATACATGTTGACTGTTCCTGATCAGACCTGTTTATCCAGATGCTTATATTATATTATCCTCTAAGTTCCTTTCCATATAATTTGCCCACACACTGACGTTCAAACTAATTAGGTCTATAATTGCTAGGTTTATTCTTTGAACCATTTTTAAACAATGGAACAACAATGCGCCAGTACGCCAATCCTCCGGCATATTACCGTTTCTAATGACATTTTAAAAATATTTTCTGTCATAGCTCCTGCTTTATATCGCCTACACAATACACTTCCCCCAATGTCCTAGGAATATCTGTCAGGACTGGAGAATTATCACTTTTATATTTTTTTCAAAGTGTCAGTAACATTCTCCTCTTTGAAACTCATTGTTTCCATAGCTCTCTACACTTTCCCCTTAATCACCGAGTCGCACAATATCCTTATCTTCGTGAATTACCGAGAAAGAAATGTTCAATATCTCCCCATCTCTCTTTTGGCTCTGCAGATAGCTGTCCATTCTGGTTCTCTAATGGTCCAATTGTAATCCCCGTTATCCTTTTGCTATTATATAGCTGTTAGACAACCCTCTTGGGGTTTATTTCCACCTTTCTTGGCCAAAGCACCCTCAGTATTTCTTTTAGCCTTCCTATATTCTTTATTAAGATTCTTTTTTACATTCTTTTATAACTCCTCTAGCACCTTTCATTTACTCCATGCCTCCTATAATTATTGTAGATATCTTCCTTTTTCGAAACAAGTGGTCCAATTTCCCTTGAAAACCAAGGCTCTTTCCAATTTATACTATTGCCTTTAGTGTGTAGTGGGTGCAAGAGAGAGGGGAAGGGGATGGGGTGGTATGGGGTAGTGAAGAGGGGTGCGCGAGAGACGGGGTTGGGAGGGAGGTGGGAATGGATGATGGGAGAGTGAGGAGAGAGGGAGATGGAGGGGGGGAGAGAGAGGGGAAGGGGGGAGGGGTTGGAGCGGGGATGAGAGAGGGTTCGGGGGGGTGAGAGAGGGTGTGGGGAGGGGGTGAGAATTAGGGGTCGGGGGAGGGGGAAGAGAGAGGGGTGGGGGCGGAGGGGGAGTGAGGGGTGGGTGGAGAGAGGGAGGAGGAGGGGAGGAGGGAGAGGGGGAAGGGGATGTGAGGGGAATAAGGAGTGATGGAGGAGGAAGTAGGGAGTAGGGAGGTAGGGGAGAGGAGGGAGGATGTGGGAGGGGGGGAGAGTGGTTAGGGATAGTGGGGGAGGGGGAAGTAGTGGAGGGTGGGAGAGGGAAGGGAGGGGGGAGAGAGGGGTGAGGGGAGGGAAGTTGGGGAGGGCGGGGGGGGGATGGGGAAGGAGTTAGTGGAAGAGTGGGGAGGGATGGGGGAGAGGTGTAGTGGGGATGTGGTCGAAGTGGCGAGAGAGGGAGGGTAGGGGAGGGGTGGAAGGAGAAAGGGGTAGGGGATAGTAGGTGTGGGTGATTGGGAGGGAGGGTGCGAGGGAGAGAGGTTGGGAGGGACAGGGGTGGGGGATGGGTGGGGAGAGATGTGGAAGAGTGGGGAGGGAGGGGGAGAGGGGTAGGGGGAGTGGTGGATAGTGGTGAGGCGGGAGGGGGACGGGGGGATATGGGGGAGTGGTGGAAGAGGGGTGGGGGGAGAGAGGGATGGGGTGGGGAGGAGTGGGGGGGAGAGGATGGCGGGGGGGGTAGGGAGAGGTTGAAGGAGAGGGAGATGGATGAGGGGGGACCGGAAAGAAAGGTTTGGTGGTGGAGGGTTAGGAGCAAGGGGAGGGGGAGGAGAGGTGTAGGGGGGAGGGGGGAGATGAGGTAGGGGAGAGAGGGGGAAGAGTGTGAAGGGAGGGGGAAGGCTGTGGAGGAGGAAGGGGGTGGGGGGGAGAGAGGGAAGGGGGCTGGTGGGGAGAGGAAGGGGGGTGTGGCCGAGCAGGGGATGGGGGGTGGGAGGAGGACGGCGGAGGAGAGTGGAGTGGGGTGAGGAGTGGAGATGGGCAGTGGGGTGGGGAGGAGAGAGGGATGGGGAAGGTGTGAGAGAGGTAGTGGGGGAGGAGGAGGGGAGGGAGAGCAGGAGGGAGATGAGGGTAGGGGAGGAGGGGAAAGGGTGTGGGGGGAGAGAGGGGAAAGAGAGGGTTGGTAGAGAGGGAGGTGGAGGGTAGGGTTCGGGGCAGTCCATCTATTCCCCACTCCCTATCACCCCAATCTCTTTCTCTATCCCACCTAACGTGATCACGTGCTTCTTGACACAGGCTTGCAGGGGGAGAGAAGGGACAGGGACGGGGCTAGGGGCGGCTGGGGAAACGGCAGATGTAAATGAGATCTATCAGATTTGACATCTGTGAGGGATGGCATTGTAACATCACACAATGGAACGTGCTGGAAATCAGGTGGGGAGGGGGGGGTGGTGGTGCAAAGGAGCAGATGTAAATGAGATCATTCGATTGGACATATTTGATCATTGGCCATTGTGACATCACACGGATGGAACGTTAACCAAACATTCTATGGGGTGAGAGCAGTTTGATTTTGTTTTAAGATTTTTAAAAATTTGGGGGGAGGGGGGAGAAGGATTTTATTTAAAATTGTGTACGTAAAAATGTCTAAATGTAATGCCGAGCGCGTTTGTGAATCTACAAGGTTATGTCTGGCCAAAATGGAAAAAATGGCGGCGTTATTGAGCGTGTCGGTTTTGGCGATAGGCAGGGGAGATCAAGGGCGAAAATCTTATCTGCAATAAAAACGGAATGTGACACCCAGCCGGCGGTTGGTCGGTCGGTCGGCAGACACAGAGTTTTAAAAGTATATAGATAAGACTCGACCAAGTGCAGACCCGTGGTTGCGGGGGGGGGGGGTTAGGAGGGGGGGGGGGGGAGGGGGCGGCATTCGGCATCACACACACTAACCACCCCCACACACGCTAACTACTCCCCTTGATATTATATTCATATTATTAATTTGCTCCTTTTACAGCATTACAGAGCAACGGGCCACGGACACGGACCAAGAGGAATTCGTCCCCTGTGACAGGTATCGAGGAAAGCGGAGCAGGTGAGAAGAGGAGGGGGGAGGGGAGCCGGGCAACTGAGTGGGCTGCGAATAGCGGAGAGAGACAGCATCGGCTTAACTCTCTGGAAACCAGCAGCTGAGCGGGTGGGGGCTGGGCTTCACGAGCAGCACGGACAGCGAGAAAAGTCAGAAAACTTCCCTCACTCACAGCCGGAGGCCGTTGGCATGCTTCTGAATCCTCTCCATCTCCCCCGCCTGGCGGCGGTGGCCATTATTGTCGCGCAGGGCACGTGATGAGAAGATGGCCATTAATCCCTCTGAGAAACCCGCTATCGGATCTTTGGTCCGCAGCACAGGCGGGAGCGTGAAAAAAAGACTGACGGGGGGGGCGGGGGGGCGAGAGGGTGGTGGAAAGTGTACCTGCGCCGTGACAGCATCTGACTTTAATCTGAGAGTGGGTGAGGGGAGTGGGGGCGGTTGTGCCGTATTGCCGCGAGTAAGAGCATTATGGGACCTTATAAAAATGTGAACAATTTTATGAAAAATGTGGGGAGATAAATGACCAATTTACATTAGGCAGTGTGATTTCTTAAAAGTCATAAGTAAATCGCTACTGAAATCTGCCAAAAAAATTGTCCATTTTGGAGTCTGGTTTTCTAAGAAGAAAAACATTTCACAAAGGCAAAATGACACACACATTCCCTCAAGTGCAGGGAGGCATGCCGCGCCACACTCACTACCACCCCCACACACACACCACTAACTACCCCTTTGTATTATATTAAGAGTATAATTTTGCTCCTGTTTACCCATAACCGCCCTATCCTCTGACGCTTAGCCCCCAACTCGCAGGTGATCTAGGAGAGGGGGGGGGGAGGAGTGGGACAGAGAGAGAATGGGGACGAGAGCGAGGAATGGCAGAGACAGAAGGGCAGAGAGAGAGGTAGAGGGGGGGTTGGAGGGAGGAGGAGAGAGAGGGTGGGGGGAGGATGGTGGAGTGAGAGATGGGAGGAGATTAGACAAGGAGGAGGAGGGGGGGAGGAAAGGGGGGGAGGGGAGCGAGAGAGAGAGGAGGTGGTAGGGCGGCAGCTTCTGAGCGATGGCACAGAGGTGATCTCAAGGACGCTGAAAAGAAACGGGGGACCAGGCGATAATGATTCCACGTTGCGCTGCGAAATTGGGAGGAAGATGCGGCTTCTGACTGTCTGGATAACCCACAGCTGGAATGAGTGAGCGGGGCGTGGGAGAGGGCGGGGCTTCACGAGGTGCGCCGACAGTGAGGGGAAACCTCATTCTGCACGTGAGCGATCTGCGAAACAAAGATCCTATAGCTGAGCGCAGCTCTAGGGTTCTTGCTTGCAGAACATTCTCGTATCTTTCTGCACTTTTGATGAAAGGGGGCGTAGGGTGGAGAGTAAGTACTTGTGGAAATCTGCGAATGCACGTTGACAGGCAGCTGCATTATACACAGCAGCGGGGGGGGGGGGGGGGGGGCAGGAGGGCAGGAGGGCCCTTGATTGGCTGGGACATGTGGGCATTGTGAATGTCAGCTGGCTGGCAAGTGATTTTTTTTTTTAAGTGAGTTTTGTGAACAATTTTATTCAAAATCTTGGGAAAATAATTGAGCAAATTTAGGAGAGGGAGATTTCTGAAATCGTACAGTTCAATCCACTCTCACGAATATGTAAAAATCTGCGTTTTTACGGCCTGATTTTCAAGGAAATACGTTTCAAAGGCAAAAATTGAACACCACCCCACACAGAGAGTTTTAAAAGGATATAGAACAAGTGCAGACCTGTTGGGTCGGTTCCCCAACTCTAGTTTGCGGAGGGGGGGGGGGGGTGGTGGTTGTTGTGCGGTGGCGCACAGCTAAACTTACCCTTTTGATATTATATTAGTATTATTAATTTGCTCCTTTTTACCCCATAACCACCCTATCCAATGATGCCTTAGCCCCCAAATCGCCAGGCAACGTCTGTGAGGAATGGGGGTGGGGGTAGTGATGAGGACTTGACGAGATAATAGGGAGAGACATGAGAGGCGCAGAAAGGCAAGAGACAGAGGGAGGAGGGGGGGTTTGGAGGAGAGGGAGGGCGAGGGTGGGGGGGGAGGGTGGGGGGGAGGGGTTATTTAGGGAGCGAGAGAAGGAGGAGAGAGAGGGGAGGTTGAGAGGGGTGCGAAGGGTGGAGGAGAGGGTGGGAAGGGCGGTGAATGGGTGGGAAGGGGGGAGAAGAGAATGGGTGGGAAGGGGGCGAGGGAAGGGAGAGGGGGTGGGGAAGAGGGGGGGAAGGCTGAGAGGGGGTGGGAAGGGCGGGGGAGAGGTGGCGGGGAAGGGAGGAGAGGGGGTGGAGTGAAGGGGGTATGGGTGATGTACGAGGGCTGTGGAGAGGGGAGGGAAATGGGGTTTAGGGGAGGGAGGGTGGGGGGAGGGCAGGGGTGTTGGGGAGGGAGTATGGAGGGGAGGATGTGAGAGAGGGTAGGGGAGGGAGAGAAGAGGGGGGAGAGAGAGTAGAGAGCGGGGAGACAGAGGGGATGAGAGGGGGGGGAAGATGAGGGGCGGAGACGGAGTGAAGAGAGAAAGGGGAGGGGGAGAGGGGGGGGCCGGGGGGGGGAGAGAGAGAGAGAGAGACGAGCGGCGGGGTGGGAGAGAGTGTGGGGAGGGAGGCGGGGGGGGCAGCAGCCGACATGATCGAGGCACGGAGCGATCTTGAGGTCGTTGATTGAATGAAAATGCAACGGCGGGGACCAGCCGATTGTGGCTTCCGTGCGAGTGCGAAATGCGGGGGGAGAAGAAGCGGTTATGACGCTCTGAAACACCACAGATGGAATGGAGGCGCGCAAGGGTATGGGAGGCGGAGAGTTCACAAGCTGCGCCAACAATGAGGAGAACCTCGTTCAGGCCGGTGAGCGATCTGCAGAGAAAAGAATCCTATAGCTGAGCGCAGCTCCAGGATCTTTGCTGCAGACACATTGCTCCGCTTCTTTCTTCTTATAGGATTCCGCAGTCGTAAACGCTTGCTAAGCGTTTACTGCCCCCACAGTCGTCAAAATTTGAACTAATTCTTTACATACAGGTCCTGTAACATGCAGGAATGAAGAACAGCCCTGGATTTCAGCTGTGTTTCTCACTGTGACCAAACAAAGATAAAAACAGAAAAAGCCTCAACTCCAAGTCCTGTCACAGTCTAGCAATAACAATGCCTTTTTTCTTCCCTATACTTTTTACATTACTAGGGAATCATGCTTAAACTGTCTCCTTACTCCACATTCACACAAGCCAGAATTCATGTTTCCCTACAATGCACAACAGTAATTTAACCCACAACGTCCAACCTCATTTCTACACAGTCTACTGTGTCCTACGGGACAGAGATGTACAGAAACATATTTTTCTAACTTCAGCTTGTACAGAAAAGTAGTAGTGTATACCCTGACTTTCCTTTTACCTTTCTCTCTGCCATTCTTTTGTTAAGCCCTCTTTATTTATTTCTCTCAGTTCACTCTCCCAATGATACATGGATATCTATTTTCTTCTTAAACTCTTCCTCATGCTATGAGGTCCACCTGCTCATCCCCCTCACCCAGCGATGCCCGGGAACCAGCAAAAAGTGATGTCTATACGTAACCCAATTCTAGAAAACACAACTCAAGATTTCATTTAGAATGTAGGACAAGCGTTAGATTTCCCTACTCTTTAAAAGTATCAAGAGCTGCGCGATCAGAACATATAATGACATTCTCTAAACTGGCCTCCTCAATCCAACATAGAGGCACATTGACATTTGCCATTACATCTCAGTCGTGAGAACAGAGCTTCCATCAGAAAGGCGGTTGAACGCGCAGCTGCATTAATCAACATCGGGGCGGGGAGGGGGGCGGGGCCAGGAGGCAGGTGGGCCTTGATTGGTGGGCATTGTGCCATTGTGAGTCAGCACCTGAAAAGCGGTGATTTTTTTTTTGAAGTGAGTTTTGTGAAAACTTCACTTTCAACCACTCTCCCGCTTTCCCTTCCCCCCTCTCTATTCAAAATCTGGGAAAAATAAATTGAGCAAATTAGAGAGGAGTGAATATCTGAAATCCATGAGTAGTTGAATCCCTACCGAAATAATGTAAATATCTCTGCGTTTTTGCGTCGGGGGGTTTTTGAGGAAATTAGTTCAAAGGCAAATGACACACGACAACCACCTCCACACACACCCCCTAAACTATCCCAGTTCATATTATTTTAATATTATTTATTTGCTCATTTTATCCATAACCCTATATACTGATGCATAGCCCCCCAACTCACAGGCGCATCTAGAGAGGGTGGGGGGAAGAGAGTGAGGACAGATGAGAGAATGGGGAGAGACAGAGAGAGTGACAGAGAACAGATGGGCAACTAGAGAGGAGCGGAGAGGGGGGGTGGAGGACAGGGGGGTGGGTGAGGGGGGAGGAGGGGACCCAGTGAAGACACCGAGGGGGCGCCCGAAGAGGGGGAGGGACGGGGGTGCGCTGGAAGGGGAGGGGGAGAGGTGGGGGGAAGGCGAGGGTGAGGGGAGGGACGGTGGAGGGAAGGGCGACGAGTAGGCGGTGTTATTCGCGTAGGGGAGAGGTGAGAGGGGGGCCAGTCGTGTGGATGGGAGGGTTGTTTGGGGAGGGGAGGAAGGGGGTTCTCAGGGCGGAGGGGAGGGTGGGGGCCACGGGCGGGGAGGCGGGCCGGACGAGAGAAAGCCGGGAGACAGGAGTAGGGGGGATGGGCGACGGGAGAGCAGAGGGGGGGAAGGAGTGAAGTGGGGGAGGGAGCAGCCGAGACGGGACGTGTCGAGAGGGAGGCGGGACCCCCGAGCGAGACCTTGACGAGGCGCGGCGGGACCACCGACGAGAGAGTGACGCCGAGAGAGAGCACGAGAGAGGATGGTGTTGACCGAAGGAGGAGAGAGGGGGTGGGGGCGAGGGACAGAAGAGAGGAAGGGTGTGACGAGGGGGGGGGCCTGAGAGAGAGACGAAGGGCGTCGGCACGTGCGGGGGCAGCATGCCGGCAGGACCCCCCCGATTGAGGATGGTGAAACAAGCAGCGGGCGACTTAAGGTACCAGCCGATCATGGCTTCCGCTTAAGGTCAATAGCGCACCACCAGAGTTGACAGAGCCGGGCCGGCGGCTTGGCGGGGGGGGGGGGGGGGAACACAATACGAACTCGGTCCACAGAAGCGGG
>JAVHYY010000235.1:0-50930 GCA_035221665.1 Okamejei kenojei | reverse complement strand
CCAGGCCACAGGGCGCAGCACGGACGCCTCGGACCCCTTACCATTCCCCGGACGCGCGTACTTCCCCCATCCCCTCCGCGGCGAAAGAGCCTCCGCACCGCCAGCCTGCCGGCCACCCCATTACAACACCCTCCACCTGAAGCCCCACCCGGTCCTTCCTGTAAACGACAAGCCCCGATTCGGGACCTCCAAGCACCCAGTGGCAGTGTCCGCTTTGACATTCCCTCGACACGCAGGGGGCCCCTGTACCTTCTCCCCCACGCCCTACACGCTCCGTACCGCACGGCGGGATGCAGAGGTTTATGTCCCCCGACTACGGCCCCCCCCGTGAACACAGGAGGGCGACTGATGAACACCTTTGTGACCTTCCACCACAGTGAAGAATGGTTGCTGGTGGATGCTTTGTGTTAAACATTATTGTGTCCTATTGTGTGTTCCTTTTCTCATTGTACGACTTGCTGACAAGTTCATTTCACTGCACCTTCGGGTGTATTGCGAGGAATTTATTGACTATTGAATATTGACACATACACGAAAACCGCTCCAGTGGATCTGCAATGGACGTGGTGCGATTGGGAAGTAAACTTCCATCAGGACAATCGCTGTGGACAGACATTGTCTCTTCTTTGGATCAGTAAGGAGTCGACAGCACATGGGGTTCTGGGGCAGATGAAGAGACAAAGATTGGTAATTGTTGAAGCTGTCCCAAAAATTGTGGATAAAGGGTCTGAATTTACTGGCCGAGACCAGCCACCACTGAATAGTAATGGTTGGGGATTTGTGGATAGACAAAGGGCAAGGCGTAGAGGGATGAGGCTCGCCACCAGGGTCTCCTCATACCTCACAACACTGCCTCGTCCCCATTCCCCCTCTCGCACACAAGGGCAGGTCCCCTGGTCCTCACCTTTCACCCCACCAGCGGCAAATAAAAAAAACATAGTCCTCCGCCAGTTTCGCCACCTCCCAAATGAAGGGGGTTCCCCCTCTACTCGCCAAATTTCCATCTCCCCACCCCGTCTGTCTTCCGCAAAAGACCGCTCCCTACGCAACTCCCTTGTCAATTCTTCACCTTCCCTACCCGCCTCCACCCCCTTCCCCGGGCACTTTCCCTTGCAACCGCAACAAGAAATGCCAACAACTTGTCCTTACCTCCCACCCTCCACTCCCTTTCATGGACCCAAGTAGTCCTTCCAGGTCCGACAGAGGTTCACCCTGCACCTTCCTACAACCTCATCTACTGCATTATCCGCTGCTCCCCGATGCCAGATGATCTATATCCGGTAGTGAACCAAGCGGAGCGCTTGGCGATCGTTTCGACCGAAACCTCCGCTCCGTTCCGCAATAACCAACCCGACCTCCCGGGGGCCTCAGCGCTTCAACTCCCCCTCCATTTCCGTATCGACCCTCTCGGTCCTGGGCCTCCTCCACGGCCCGAATGAGCAAAACACCGCAGTTGGAGGAACTGCAAACTCTTATTCCGCTTGGGGAGGTCTGCATCCTCTGGGCCTTGAACATTGCATTTTCTCTTTGTGTTAACCCTTGCTGTCTCCTCCCTTCCTACCACTCTCCCTCAGCCCTCGGGCCCTGGCATTCCCTACTCTCTTATCTCCCCCACCCTAGTCGCACCAGCTTCTCATTTTCACACCACAAACAGCTTACAATGGCTCTGTTCCCTTTATCACCGATTACTTTGCATACTCTTTCACTCACTTGTTTCTTTATCGATCCACATCACAGTCTATATCTCTCGTTTCTCCCACGATCCTGACCAGTCTGAAGAGGGTCTCGACCCGAAACGTCGCCTATCTCCATCGCTCCTTAGCATGCTGGCTGCACCGCTGAGTTTCTCCAGCCTTTTGTGTACCCTGAGTTATTTTTTAAATGTGCGACACAAATAACATTGACTGATGCCTTGTCTGATGCCTGTATCTCATAAAGCTGCCATTATAAACATGATATACAGAACAGGGGAGATTTCGACCAGTGGGTGTTTCCATTTAGAACCGCAATGTGCTGAAATTCAAAATACCTTGACAACTCTCTCTGCCTCCCTCTCTCCCCACTCCACTAACTCCCATTGTTTTGTTGTTTTCATCGTGTGGTCTCTTAATTTGCATCTGTGGCCTTTCACAAAAATGTTACCGGTGCCAGATATGAAAAGTACTTTATTTTCAGTCCGTTTATTTCCTGTTACATATAGGATGTTGCACGAATGGTGGTAAATTAATATTGCAGCTTCTGTTAGAAATGTAATGGTGGCTGATTTGAACTCGGTGCACTTCTGCTCAAACTGTCTGAAAACATTGTTTGTTTCCTTTTATCTGTTTGTTCCCTCCTCACAGTGAGGACGGTAGCAGCAGGGTCTTGGAGAGAGAGGGATAGGGGGCAAGTAGATCATGTTTGAATGAGTAAGTATAGAAGAAAGGAATGATAGGTAAGGAGGGAGGGAGTGGGTGACTGGTGATTGAGGGTGGAGGAGGGGAAAGAGAGTGACCTGACGCTTGAGGAGAATGTATTTGATGACTGACTGACACAGGGGGCAGGGTGGAGAGGGAGAGGAGGGTGGAGAGAGATAGAGAGAGAGATAGAGAGTGAGATCAAACGCATCTCTAGGAGAGAGGGTTGAGGGGGAACAAAGAAGCGTGGCGGTGGACTGCGATTCAGGAGTGTGCATTGTTGCAGGCCAGATACATCACCTGTGGGACTGGTGATGGCCTCAAGGGGGAGGGGTGGTAGAGAGAGAGACGGCTAAGGGGGAGAGAGAGGGGGGAGATGGCAGGGGACGGGGCATGAAATCAGAGGGATAATGCTGGACAGATTGCATTGAGTAACGGATGGAATGATGGCGAGGAGGGAGAGGGGATTGCAGGAGAGGGGTGGACAATTGTTGTGGTCACCAGAGACTGGTGTTGGCCGTGTAATTCAGAGCTGCTGGATTATTTCCCCACTACACCCACTGTCTGTCCACACTTTATTACAGATCCACACTCCGTACCAACTGGCGAACCCCAGGAAACAACAGCCCAACCCCAGGAGGATTTGTCCACCGTCCCAGAACCAGGTACAACCTCAGGTATCGATGGAGGGATGATTGGAGCAGTGGGGGGTGGGTTGGGGAGGGGAACGAGAAGAGAGGGTCTGTTGTGGAGGAGCAGAGAGTGTAGGGTGGGGGAGGAGGGGGACTGGAGTGGGGGGAGGAGAATACCCCAGGGAGAGTGGAGTTGGAGCATTGCGGAGAGGGTAGAGATTCAGAGTGAGGAGCGGAGAGTCGTGGAGAGAGAGGAGGGGGAAAAGGACAAGTAGAAATGTATGAAACGTGGTAAGTGTAGGAGAAATAAACGGCCGTTATTAAGGAGGGAATGGGTGACTGGAGATCGGGCCTGTACTCACTGGAGTTTAGAACGATGAGGGGGATCACATGGAAACTTACCCTATAATGAGAGGCCTCGATAGTGGATGTGGAGAGGATGTTTTCCAGTATTGAGCGAAGAGTATGTATTTTGTACAGGCAAGGCTCATTTCCTGGCTCATAAAAAGGAAGGTTCTTCCCTTTGGTCAATTACATGGTTGCATTATGGCAAGAAGACAAACTGGGACAGGACCTACACAGTGAATGACACAGAGTTCCCTGAAAGTGAGTCACAGGTGCTGCAAATGAAGCTGCTAAACAGCATAGAGCCCGTGGTATTAGAAGCAAGGTGCTAACATGTAATAACGTGTGTTTTTTGACTGACAGAATGGCAAAAGAGTGTAAATAAAGGATGCCTTTTTTCTGGCTGTCTGCAAGTGACGAGTGGTGTCCCACAGCGGCCAGTGTTGATTCAACTACTCTCCATGTTGTATGTTAGAGATCGGTGTTATAGAATTGATGGCATTGTGTCGAAGTTGGCGGATAATATGTAGATAGGCGGAGGGGCAGTAGTATTGAGGAAGCAGGTCTCTGTAGAAGGATTAGACAAGTTGACAGGTTAGGGAAAGAAGTGGCAGATGGAGTACAGCACAGTAAAGTGTATGGTCATGCCGTTGGTATAAGGAATATTTTCTAAATGGTGAGAGGATTAATAAAATCTGAAGAAAATGCTGGAGTAACTCAACGGGACAGGCAGCATCTCTGGAGAGAAGGAATGGATGACGTTTCTGGTCGCGAGCCTTTCTTCAGACTGATAATAAATCTGAGTTGGGAGTTTGGAATGCTGATGCCAGGATTCCCAATAGATTACCTTGCAGGTTGAATCGTTAGTAAGGAAGGCAAATGCAATGTTAGCATCCTTTTAGAGAGGATTGGAATGTTAAACAAACTATATAATGCTGAGGCTTTATAAGGAACGGGTCAGACCAGCGGAATATTGTGGACACTTTTTGGCCCCATATCTGAGGAAGGATGTGCTGACATTGGAGAGGCTCCATGCGTTTATATCAGTGATCCCGTGGATGATAGAGGATGAGGTGTGTTTGCTGGCACTGGGCCTGTAGTCACTGGAGATTAGAAGGGCAAGGGGGGATCTCATTGAATCTTACCCAATAATGAAAGGGCCAGGCAGAGTGGAAGTGGGGAAGATGTTTCTAGTAGAGGGAGAGTCTAGGAACAGAGGGCACATCCTGAGCATAAAGGAGTAGGGAAGTAATGTTAAAATTGTACAAGGCATTGGTAAGACCAATTCTGGAGTATGGTGTACAATTTTGGTCGCCTAGTTATAGGAAGGATGTCAACAAAATAGAGAGAGTACAGAGGAGATTTACTAGAATGTTGCCAGGGTTCCAGCAACTATGTTACAGAGAAAGGTTGAACAAGTTAAGTCTTTATTCTTTGGAGCGCAGAAGGTTAAGGGGGGACTTGATTGAGGTCTTTAAAATGATGAAAGGGATAGACCGAGTTGACGTGGATACGTTTTTTCCCATTGAGGGTAGGGAAGTTTCAAACAAGAGGGCATGACATGAGAATTAAGGGACAGAGGTTTCGGGTAACGTGAAGGGGGAACTTCTTTACTCAGAGGGTGGTGGCTGTGTGGAATGAGCTTCCAGCAGAAGTGGTGGAGGCAGGATCGATTTTAACATTTAAGAGTAAAGTGGATAGGTATATGGACGTGAAGGGAATGGAGGGGTATGGTCTGAGTGCAGGTAGATGGGACTAGGGGAAAACAAATGGTCGGCACCGACTGGAAGGGCCGAGAGGGCCTGTTTCCGTGCTGTAATTGTTATATGGTTATATGGTTATAAAAGGATGTAGCTCTAGCATGGAATTGAGGAAGAATTTATTTAGCCAGAGGATGGTGAATCTGTGAAATTCATTGCCACAGACGGTGCTGGAGGCCAAGTCATTGGGTATTTTTAGAGCAGAGGTTGATAGCCTCTTGAATAGTAAAGGCATTACAGGTTACAAGGAGAATGCAGGGGATGGCGATGAGAGGGGACAATGCCATGATGGATCAAGGCCGATGGGCCGAATGGCCTAATTCTGCCCCTATGTCCGATGGTCTTCTGGTTGTTTGTTTGGGGTTGGACGTTCCTCCTTCAGATATTGGTGATGTTTGTGGTCTTGGTGGGACCTCCCGTCTCTCCAGCCTTTCCCCTTTCCCCCCGCACTCCTCAATTCTCTGCCAGACCTGCAGTTGGACACCACTCAGGCACCCGAAGGGAACCACGACTGGAGACCCTGGTCCCGGTTTGACCAACACCCCAGCAGGGTCTGGAAACTCAGGAATCAATATTGGGATGATTGATGGGAACGCTGCTCCCCATGGTCAGTCCTGAAGCTGGTCCCCACTCGGACTGCCCAGTCAGAGGTTAAGGAGGGAGAGTCACTGGGGGAGACAGGGTCAGCGAGTGGTCGAGGTTTCTCTAGAGCTTGAAGTCATCCATTTCCTGCCCATCCTGGTGGCATATTTTCATGATTCCACTCTCACTCTCCCATCTCTTCACTTGTTCCAGGGCCCGAGGGTACTGGACCTGATGCACACAAAGAGTCAACAACCGGAGAGCCCAGCGGGGCACCGTCCACTGCCCCAGAGGAAGAGACGTGTTCAGGTATCAGGTCCTGTGTGTGGTGGGGTCGTCAATCAGAGTCAGTGCCCAGTGTCACCCCGTTGTGTCATCAGTCATCATCAGTGTCCAGTGTCCAGTGTCACCCCGTGTGGTCATCAGTAGGTGTCCAGTGTCACCCCGTGTGGTCATCAGTCAGTGCCCAGTCAGTACCGTGGGCCGTATCTGTCAGACTGGGTCCCGCGGGCCTTGTGTTGTCCGGGTTCCTGCCCTTGTCTCCACCACCACTACCATCACTCTGACACAGACTGGGTACCGCGGGCCTTGTCTGCTCACACAGCCGAGTGACGGACGCTCTCTCCCACTTCCAGCCCCCTGGCTGCTGACAGAGGAGGAGTGCGAGAGGTTGATCAGCGGGGCACGAGTGCTGTTCGTGGGGGACCTGGACCTGGGATCGCCCGAGGAAGGAGGCCTATCTCCAGGAGATGAGAGTTTACCCGTCGCTACCCCCAGTCTCCCCCCGTCCCCAGTCAGTCTCCCCCCGTCCCCAGTCAGTCTCCCCCCCGTCCCCAGAGAGTCTCCCCCTCCCCATCAGTCCTCCCCACCCGTCCCCCCCCAGTCTCCCCCCCGTCCCCCACAGTCTCCCCCCGTCCCAGTCCCCAGTCTCCCCCCCCCGTCCCCAGAGGTCTCCCCCGTCCCCAGTCTCTCCCCCCGTCCCCAGTCTCCTCCCTCCCCTCCGTCCCCGTCAGTCTCCCCCTTCCCCAGTCAGTCTCCCCCCGTCCCCCAGTCAGTCTACCCCCCCCCAGTCAGTCCCCAGTCCCCAGTCTCCCCCCGTCCCCAGTCAGTCCCCCTCCCCCCGTCCCCAGTCCCCTCCCCCCGTCCCCAGTCCCCCCCCCCAGTCAGACTCCCCCGTCCCCCAGTCAGTCTCCCCCCGTCCCCAGCAGTCTCCCCCGTCAGTCCTCCCCCGTCCCCTGAAGTCTCCCCCGTCCCCAGTCAGTCTCCCCCCGTCCCCAGTCAGTCTCCCCCCGTCCCCAGTCTCCCCCCGTCCCCAGTCAGTCTCCCCCCGTCCCCATCAGTCTAACCCCCGTACCCCAGTCCCCTCCCCCCATCCCCATTCAGTCTACCCCCCGTCCCCAGTCAGTCTCCCCCGTCCCCAGTCAGTCTCCCCCCCCCGTCCCAGTCAGTCTCCCCCGTCCCCAGTCAGTCTACCCCCGTTCCCCAGAGAGTCTCCCCGTCCCCAGTCAGTCTCCCCCGACCCCAGTCTCCCCCCGTCCCCATCTCCCCCCCGTCCCCAGTCAGTCTCCCCCCGTCCCCAGTCAGTCTCCCCCCATCCCCAGTCAGTCTCCCCCCGTCCCAAGTCAGTCTCCCCCGTCCCCAGTCAGTCTCTCCCCCATCCCCCAGTCCAGTCACCCCGTCCCCAGTCTCCCCCCGTCCCCAGTCAGTCTCCCCCCCGTCCCCAGTCAGTCTACCCCCGTCCCCAGTCTCCCCCCGTCCCCATTCAGTCTACCCCCCGTCCCCAGTCAGTCTCTCCCCCGTCCCCAGTCAGTCTCCCCCCCCCCCGTCTGTCCCATCAATCACCCCCCCCCGTCCCCAGTCAGTCTCCCCCCCGTCCCCAGTCAGTCTCCCCCCGTCCCCAGTCCAGTCACCCCCCCCGTCCCCAGTCACTCTCCCCCCCCCCGTCCCCAGTCAGTCTCCCACCACCCGTCCCCGTCCCCAGTCAGTTATTTGGTTTGAGGTTTTATGGTAGGTGTAGCCACACGATGAAGGAGAGGTGTGGAGGAGGGGTAAATATATCCCCACGGTGGAGGAGGGGTAAATATATCCCCACGGTGGAGGAGAGGTGTGGAGGAGGGGTAAATATATCCCCACGGTGGAGGAGGGGTAAATATATCCCCACGGTGGAGGAGGGGTAAATATATCCCCACGGTGGAGGAGAGGTGTGGAGGAGGGGTAAATATATCCCCACGGTGGAGGAGAGGTGTGGAGGAGGGGTAAATATGTCCCCACGGTGGAGGAGGTGTGGAGGAGGGGTAAATATGTCCCCACGGTGGAGGAGAGGTGTGGAGGAGGGGTAAATATATCCCCACGGTGGAGGAGAGGTGTGGAGGAGGGGTAAATATGTCCCCACGGTGGAGGAGAGGTGTGGAGGAGGGGTAAATATGTCCCCACGGTGGAGGAGGTGTGAGGGGATTCTCCAGGATGGAGGAGTGGGTGGTCTGGAATCCTTTGCATTCAGGTGGAAGATGCTTCTTAGATCCACTGTGGTGGGGCCGTGCGCTCGTGCGCGTGTAAACTTGTGGACATTCCCCTGGGTGGTGAGTTCCCCCGTTGTGTGGACGAGGGGATTTCCATGGTGGTGGGGGAGGAGGTGGTGTTACGTCCAATCCTGTGCTTGGACAGTGAGAGGCAGGACCTTTACACAGTTTATGAGAGAGGTGATTTGGAAGGTACAGTGGCTTGCAAAAGTATTCATACCCCTTGAACTTTTCCACATTTTGTCACGTTACAACCACAAACGTAAATGTATTTTATTAGGATTTTATGTGATAGACCAACACAAAGTGGTGCATAATTGTGAAGTGGAAGGAAAATGATACATGGTTTTCAAATCTTTTTACAAATAAAAAACTGAAAAGTGTGGCGTGCAAAAGTATTCAGCCCCCTTTACTCTGATTCCCCTAAATAAAATCCAGTGCAACCAATTGCCTTCAGAAGTCACCTAATTAGTAAATAGAGTCCACTTGTGTGTAATCTAATCTCAGTATAAATGCAGCTGTTCTGTGAAGGCCTCATAGGTTTGTTAGAGAACATTAGTGAACAAACAGCATCATGAAGCCCAAGGAACACACCAGACAGGTCAGGGATAAAGTTGTGGAGAAGTTTAAAGCAGGGTAAGGTTATAAAAAAATATCCCAAGCTTTGAACATCTCACGGAGCACTGTTCAATCCATCATCCGAAAATGGAAAGAGTATGGCACAACTGCAAACCTACCAGGTTATGGCCATCCACCTAAACTGACAGGCCGGGCAAGGAGAGCATTGATCAGAGAAGCAGCCAAGAGGCCCATGGTAACTCTGGAGGAGCTGCAGAGATCCACAGCTCAGGTGGTAGAATCTGTCCACAGGACAACTATTAGTCGTGCACTCCACAAATCGGGCCTTTATGGAAGAGTGGCAAGAAGAAGAAAGCCATTGTTGAAACAAAGCCATAAGAAGTCCCATTTGCCAGTTTGCCACAAGCCATGTGGGGGGGACACAGCAAACATGTGGAGGAAGGTTGCTCTGGTCTGGTGAAGACCAAAATTGAAGTTTTTGGCCTAAATGCAAAACGCTATGTGTGGCGGAAAACTAACACTGTAATCACCCTGAACACACCATCCCCACTGTGAAATATGGTGGTGGCAGCATCATGCTGAGGGGATTGCTTTTCTTCAGCAGGGACAGGGAAGCTGGTCAGAGTTTGATGGGAACATGGAATGAGCCCAAATACAGGGCAATCTTGGAAGAAAACCTGTTTAGAGTCTGCAAAAGACTTGAGACTGGGGTGGAGGTTCACCTTCCAGCAGGACAACGACCCTAAAACATACAGCCAGAGCTACAATGGAATAGTTTAGATCAAAGCATATTCATGTGTTAGAATGGCCCAGTCAAAGTCCAGACCTAAATCCAATTGAGAATCTCTGGCAAGACTTGACAATAGTAAGATTAAACGAGCTTACCAGTTTGAAGTTTGATCTTTATTTTATGAGGAGATAACGATAAGGGATTACGTGAAGAAGACCCGTCTGGCGCTGGAACAGCATACTTCAAAGCAGCGGCATGAAAAACACAGAACATAATAGCCGGAGTATGATAGTAAGGCTTCTCATAGATTTAGAACTACCAGATGATCATTTATTTTATGAGGGTCGGGAGTGGAGGGCACGTAATCCCTCATCGTTACTCCTCATAAAATAAAGATCAAAACTTCAAACTGGTATAGTTCTCGTTTAATCTTACTATTTTACTTCAGAGTCACGTGAGTGACTACGTGAAGATTTTTTTGAAGCTTTCTGTGTTTTTCATGTCGTAGAATTTATTCCATACGACAGTCCGGCTCCATTCAACAACACAGTGACAAGTGAATAACACATTTTTCCCCCCAAACATTGCCTCAAGTTATGTGATAAATTATTTCACATTATAAAGAATAAAAGTAATGCCCTTTCCATTGAAAGGCAAGTTTATCACAAAAATATTAATTGATATATATATTTTGATGGTATGACAAAAGCAACAATTATAGAGAACCCCAACACTCCGTGTTCCAAACCTGACACCATTACTGGTTCCTTTTTACTTTAAACATTAATTTACACCCTCCTGCGGCCTTGCATCTTTGCTCGAGCGGCTCATCCTGTGCCATTCCTGTGAATGTATCTACCTCATTAACAGAGTGATTTTCCACCTTTCAGTGTCTAGTTTCCACTGAGTGTATCCAATTTTAACCATCTAGAATACATTCCTACTAGAACCATCAGTTTTTACTGAAACCTTATGTGGTTTTTGTGTGTAATAAGTAGTGCTGTCTCATTACCACAGAGACTCTTACCTACTTCAACATATTTCATCAATGTTCACACACACACACACACAATTTAAAAGCCGGCAGGATATGCTTATAGGTTTACCTTGGTTTCAGCTCTTCTTGTTGTGCTTTGTTTGGTAAATTCATAAACATATATGATAATGCAATCTGTATCCACATGCAATTATAACAATAACATTTGCAATGTTTGCACTCTTATATTGATACTAAAGTCATCAGCATTATTATTTTTCAATGTTAACTTTTTTTTTTTTTTTTTTTGAATCATTGATAGAGTTAGAGTCCATTGCCTAAGGCAATTCAGGATTATTTATCTCCCGACTTATATATTACAATTTTGGACAGATTTTATATATAATATATATATATATATATATATTAATATCCACATATATATCCCTTTCCATATCGGGATATTATGAATGCACCTGATAACTTCTTGGTTTTATATTGTCCGTTAATAGGACGGTAACATTCTGAGCCCTTATTATTGGCTCTATCAATTAGATGCTCAGAAAAATGCAATCCACAAGGAACTCACATATATCTAATATGATAAAATAACTTTACTGTATACACAGACTTCCAATTTCTTATAACAAAATATTGTTTTTTTAAACTTATTTCTGCAAATTGCAGGCATAACACTTCTTTTATACATAATTATTTTATTGTTATGTTGTTATATTAGTTAAACATTCATAGACTTCTTTGACCATCAGCTGTTGTAATGGTCTGGTCAACCTGCAGACAGTCAAATTCATATTTTCATGTCATGGATGCCTTGTACAAACAATAAATTACTGCAGGGTTACACAAAACTGGAGAACCCAGCGGGTGCAGCAGCATCCAAAGAGCGAAAGGAGATAGGCAACGCCTCGGATCGAGACCCTTCCTCAGACTTCAATAAATTACTGCAACTATGAATCATCACAAGTGGTTCAACATCACTCAATATTTATGAAACCATGAAGGATCCGTATTGGGCCACCAAAATGCCTCTGGCAGTGTCCTGCTACATTTCATCAGACACTGCCCTATCAAACAAAATGAGGAACACAAAAGAACATCTTTTCCTCATGTAATTGAGAGAAAAGCATCCACCTTTCCTGTTTCTTGGTTTACCTACAAGAAACATTTGAAAGATCGGTGATTTAATCTGTATGCAACCAGATTAATCGTAAAGTAATCCCATATTAATGACAATGTGTTTTTTCCTCCCAAATTTGTTGTCTCCGATACCATGTCTCTTCCTTAGAGATAAACAGCTGGACTAATTTTTTTAGAATATGCCACATCTGTTACTCAGATAATCCCATGATTGTTATTTGACTTATCTTTGTGTGTTTTAACATATGCCACAGCCTTGGTATTGTTCACCTTGATACGACATGGACACTTCCATAATAAAACAATCGATATTTAATCCATAACTCCTTATACTTCAATAATTAATACAAATGTTTGGAAAAATTTCTTAGGACAATCCATAAATGCTCACCTGGTATTATTGTCCGCAGTCCCAACAAGAGACGTATCAATTATTTTTATAAGAATAGATAATATTCTTATCTTTACCCAAACACTCACAGAAGCTGTACATCATCTGTAACACTTGCTTCAGTTTGCAACAGCTGTTAAGCTTATAGTTGAAGCAGCTTGTGAACCTTTTTTACATTACTTTAATAATGATAACGTGTCATTTGATATTTGCATAAGCCTCTCACAAAGGCATACATATTCTTATAAGCTTCTGTATTCCTTCTTTTGGAACTTTATTTATTCTTTACCTAACCTAATGGAGGGACAAAGTATGTCAACAACAATGAGACATATTTGTATCATGGAACAATTTTCCCCCTCTTATGGTGCTGAATTACTTCTAAATTCAGAATAGTAATTTATGAATATTTTATTAATGCCTAAGCATACGCTTTATGTAATGGGTCAGGTCCTTGCCTTCCACCAGGTTTGTAATTGCAGCACTAATTTGCAGCTGACTCTTATAACCTTCCAATTTAAATGTAATCAAGATAACCCATGACCATGACCTCATTAGTGCAAGTGCTGATCTTTTATCAGCATAATTGTTCCTCCAGTATTCTGTTTAATAGCCTTGAACTGGTTTAATCCTTTGGACAATGTTTTAACTTGCACAGCTTGACCCATTTTAATTAAATTTCAAGCACGTATAATATTGATTAACAATTTGTTAATAGCAACTGTATTCCATGTTCTAGATGTTTCCATTTTAATAAATGTTCTTACACTGTGAAAGTGTATATAAAAATGATGTTTTGTATGGTTTATACCATCAAATCTTTACACTGAGGTAATTTTATAATATATATGTACGTAACCCCTTCTTTATTGGAGTTACTTTTGAGTGCAAACCTAAAATCAATTTTTAAGGTTTTCTTATACAGGTGAACCAATCCTTCCTTAGTTATATTAAATTAATGATCATAATACACCTGTAATCCCCCACAATTGGAGATTTCATGAACTTATTTTGTAACAAGATGTTTGCACCTCTTCAACGTACTTCAAGCCTTCTTTTCCCAATTATATGGGTTTGGATAAGGCTATGTTGGATTATAACCACTTCTGCCTTTGTTTTGATCCATTATCAAATCTTTCATTGGATCATAGTTTTTTCCCCCAAGTTTAAAGATCTTTGCCTTTGTTTTGATCCATTATCAAATCTTTCATTGGATCATAGTTTTTTTCCCCCCCAAAGATTAAAGATCAGTAGTCCTGTTCTTTTGTAATCAATATCTTTGATTTATCATAAGGCAGGTTTATTCCATAATAATCAGGAGTTTTAACATAACCTGATTTGTATTGATCTGTGAATCTATAGTGCAGATTGGGTAAATTATATATATTTTCTTCCCATTGAGCTCCACAAAACTGTATGGCAATTTATTTTATTTTAAAAGTATTAGTTATTTGCACAACGTTTTTTATTTTTATTTTGTTTTTTCTTTTTGAATAGTAATGCCATGCACCAGTTTGAAATACTTTGAAAATTGTAATTTCTTTATATCTCATATAAATTTGAGACATGGATATCAGAAACGGATTTCACCGTTGATATCTTTATAAAACATAAAAGTTTTATCATATTCTGCTGTTTCAATCATTACAGCTTTGGTGAGGTTTTTGTTTTTTGTTTTTTTTTTCCATGTTTATTTTTCATGGCTCACTCATCATTAGTTCTTGCTGTTTTTAACCATAACAGCTTTTAGGGGGGGGGGTGAGAGACCAACTAAATTTTTGGTTTCCATGGTAATTTTCCATGGCCTCACTCTTTATTCAGGTGTTACTCAGGGTCAGTTTTTTCCATTTTATTTTTCACTGCCCTTGGTTTCTCCTGAGTTTTGGTTTTTTTTTTTCCCCCCTCAAGGAGACTACCTTCACAAAATATCCAGCCGTTGAGGTAGATATTCCCACCATATTTCATCATATTTTTTTCCTTTTTATATGTGAAAGAGAGAGTTAGATAGAGCTCTAGCTAATGGGGCTAGTGGAGTCAAGGGATGGTGTTGCTCCTCATTCCCTCTTCCAAATTATTAATATATATGGTAAACACATGCTTATGAATGGAGGCCCCCACAGCGAGTCCTTGTGGCACTCCACTCGCCACTCTGAAAATGACCCCGTTCACTCCTACTCTTTGCTTCCTGTCTGCCAACCAAATTTTCTATCCATGTCAACACCCTAACACCCAATAACCATGTGCTCTAATTTTAGTCACCAGTCTCCTGTGCAGGACCTTATCAAAGGCTTTTTTTCTGAAAGTCTAGATACACTACATCCACTGGCACCCCTTCATTCATTTTACTTGTCACATCCTCAAACAATTCCAGAAGATTAGTCAAGCATGATTTCCCTTTCATAAATCCATGTTGACCTTGGACTAATCCTTTTACTGCTATCCAAATGCCCCATTATTACCTCTTTAATAATTGACTCCAGCATCTTTCCCACCACCAAAATCAGGCTAACTGGTCTGTAATTCCCCTTTTTCTCTCTCGCTCCTTTCTTGAAAAGTGGGATAACATTAGCTGTCCTCCAATCCACAGGAACTGATCCTGAATCTATTGAACATTGGAAAATGATCACCAATGCGTCCACTATTTCTCGAGCCACCTCCCTGAGGACCCTGGGTTGCAGACCATCAGACCCAGGGGATTTATCACCCTTCAGTCCCATTAGCCTACCCAATACTATTTCTCGCCTAATGAAAATTTCTTTCAGTCCCTCTACCCCCTTAGATCCTCTGTCCTCCTGTACGTCTGGGAGATTATTTGTGTCTTTCTTAGTGAGAAACAGATCAGAAGTATCTGTTCAACTCTTCTGCCATTTCCTTGTTACCCATAATAATTTCACCTTAACATATCTAAAGAAGCTTTTACTGTCCTTCTTTATATTCCTGGCCAGCTTCCCCTCGTACTTCATCTTTTCAGCCCGTATTGCCCGTTTTGTTTCCTTCTGTTGTCCTATGAAAGTTTCCCAATCCTCTGGCTTCCGGCTACTCTTTGCTGTGTTATACATCTTTTCTTTTAGTTTTATTCTATCCCTAACTTCTCTTGTCAGCCACGGTTGCCTCCCTCTCCCCTTAGCTAATTTCCGAGGATGAAAATGGCCATAACGTTTTTTTAATACTGAAGATATGAAAGTGAATTAGGTGTCAAATTAAAGTTATTTTAATGCTTTATCTGACGGGATAAATTGCAGACTTGATATTTAAAATCTCTACATTGTGTAACATTGCTAGGTGAAGGGCCTGTTTGCACACTCTATCAATTCTGTAGCGGCAGATTTTCATATCTTTCAGGTATTTAGCACCCCAGCCGCTATTTGGATGAGAATGGTTGAAGGGGGAGTCTTCAAAACGCATGCGAGCTCACTCACAGAGACCTTCAGAGCTTCTTTCAGATATGGCTTCAAAACACAGTCTTTTGATGAGTCAATGCCTTATTGTTGATAGAAAACAGTAAGATATATCCCAGTTCTTCTTCCGACTCGTTACACAATCTTCTTCGAATTCCAGCTTATTACTTTAGACATTAGTAAACTCCTCATGTCTCCGTAACACAGGCAAGATCTGGCATGGACCCCCGCATGATAGAAGGGTTAACCTTCCCCATCGTCTCTCCAAACTAATCTAAACACTAAACTTCTGCGCAAGCATCTATACTCCAAACAAGCCCCAAAAACACGTCATAAATCCCATCCACAATATAACGGGCAGTCTAAAATTTAAAGGCACAAACTCTTTCATTCTATGACAAATTTACTGCAGCATTTTACCTTCAGTGTGTGGCAGCAGCATCAGCATCAGCGGCAGCAGCAGCATCAGGGTGTGGAGCTGAAACCACAGCCGCCGCCCAGTTGCTTCTCCCCACAGATGCTGCCCGTCTGTCCCGCTGCGTCACATTCTCCACCATTTTGTGTCCGCTTCCTCTTCCGTCGTGTGTCTTTTAGACCTGCGGCTCCGTTGAGGCGAGCGGGGCCAATGTGTCATCGTCCAGGTCAATCAGACCTCGTTCACCATTCGGTGGCCGGTGTTTGGGGCAACTGGTGACGATGTGCTCCACTGTCTGTGTTGGGTCCCCACACTCGCAGGAGACACTCGCTGGTCCACGAGGCCCTACCTCTTCATCGCTACTCCATAGCGTCCGATGCCTGTCCTCAAGCGGTTGAGGGTTGTCCACTGCTTTCGGGGCAGGTCCTGGCCAGGGACGTCCATGGGGTCATCGATGTAATGGTGTAGCCTAGATGGTTCCGCTGACTTCCACTGGTCTCTCCATCTCGTCTTGACCCAGGCGGCGTTAGAAACATCAGCCGGTGTTTGTGCAGAGCAGCGCTTGGGCTTGCCTGGCAAAGGGGCGCCGTGACTCGAGGCGCACTCGTCGTGGTGTCTCCGTGACGATCGGATGGAGGAGGTGGGACTCACTGGTCTGTGCCTTTCGAGCGAGGGCCAGCGCAGCTGCTTGTCTTCTTGTCTGATGTTGGCCGGGGCGATGCCAGCGAGGACGGGCAGTTGGTTTACTGGGGTGGCTCGTAGACATCCGGAGACAGTCAGTCCACCGGGCGTTGTTGAGGGCAGCATCCAGCTTCTTGGTGTGAGGGCTACGGCACCAGACCGGGGCACAGTACTCGGCGGCTGAGAACCCCAGGGCCACTGTGGACATGCGCAGTGTCTTCATCGTGGCTCCCCATGTGGTGCCGGCTAGGCGGCGTATCAGTGCGGACGGGCGCTTGTCTTTGCCTTGGCACCTTCCAGGTGTTGTTTGAATGACAACGCTGTGTCGAGCTTCACCCCCAGGTACGTGGGGACGGGCTGGGACCGTAACCGGGCGTTATACACCATGACATTCATCTCACGGGCTGGGACCGTAACCGGGCGTTATCCACCATGACATTCATCTCACGGGCTGGGACCGTAACCGGGCGTTATACACCGTGACATTCATCTCACGGGCTGGGACCGTAACCGGGCGTTATACACCGTGACGTTCATCTCACGGGCTGGGACCGTAACCGGGCGTTATCCACCATGACATTCATCTCGTGGGCTGGGACCGTAACCGGGCGTTATCCACCGTGACGTTCATCTCACGGGCTGGGACCGTAACCGGGCGTTATACACCGTGACATTCATCTCACGGGCTGGGACGTAACCGGGCGTTATACACCGTGACGTTCATCTCACGGGCTGGGACCGTAACCGGGCGTTATACACCATGACGTTCATCTCACGGGCTGGGACCGTAACCGGGCGTTATACACCGTGACATTCATCTCACGGGCTGGGACCGTAACCGGGCGTTTATACACCATGACATTCATCTCACGGGCTGGGACCGTAACCGGGCGTTATACACCGTGACATTCATCTCGCGGGCTGGGACCGTAACCGGGCGTTATACACCGTGACATTCATCTCACGGGCTGGGACCGTAACCGGGCGTTATACATGACATTCATCTCGCGGGCTGGGACCGTAAACCGGGCGTTTATACATGACGTTCATCTCACGGGCTGGGACCGTAACCGGGCGCTATACACTGTGACGTTCATCTCGCGGGCTGGGACCGTAACCGGGCGTTATACACCGTGACATTCATCTCACGGGCTGGGACCGTAACCGGGCGTTATACACCGTGACATTCATCTCACGGGCTGGGACCGTAACCGGGCGTTATACATGACGTTCAATCTCACGGGCTGGACCGTAACCGGGCGTTTTATACACCATAACGTTCATCTCGCGGGCTGGGACCGTAACCGGGCGTTATACACCATAACGTTCATCTCGCGGGCTGGGACCGTAACCGGGCGTTATACATGACGTTCATCTCGCGGGTTGGGACCGTAACCGGGCGTTATACACCGTGACATTCATCTCACGGGCTGGGGACCGTAACCGGGCGTTATACAAGACATTCATCTCACGGGCTGGGACCGTAACCGGGCGTTATACACCGTGACATTCATCTCACGGGCTGGGACCGTAACCGGGCGTTTATACACCGTGACGTTTATCTCACGGGCTGGGACCGTAACCGGGCGTTAATACACCGTGACATTCATCTCGCGGCTGGGACCGTAACCGGGCGTTATACACCATGACATTCATCTCGCGGGCTGGGACCGTAACCGGGCGTTATACACCGTGACGTTCATCTCACGGGCTGGGACCGTAACCGGGCGTTATACACCATGACATTCATCTCGCGGGCTGGGACGTAACCGGGCGTTATACACCATATAACGTTCATCTCACGGGCTGGGACGTAACCGGGCGTTATACACCATGACATTCATCTCACGGGCTGGGACCGTAACCGGGCGTTATACACCGTGACATTCATCTCACGGGCTGGGACCGTAACCGGGCGTTATACACCATGACATTCATCTCGCGGGCTGGGACCGTAACCGGGGGCGTTATACACCGTGACGTTCATCTCACGGGCTGGGACCGTAACCGGGCGTTATACACCGTGACATTCATCTCACGGGCTGGGACGTAACCGGGCGTTATACACCGTAATGTTCATCTCACGGGCTGGGACGTAACCGGGCGTTATACACCGTGACGTTCATCTCACGGGCTGGGACCGTAACCGGGCGTTATACACCGTGACGTTCATCTCACGGGCTGGGACCGTAACCGGGCGTTATACACCGTGACGTTCATCTCACGGGCTGGGACCGTAACCGGGCGTTATACATTAGGTTTATCTCACGGGCTGGGACCGTAACCGGGCGTTATACACCGTGACATTCATCTCACGGGCTGGGACCGTAACCGGGCGTTATACACCGTGACGTTCATCTCACGGGCTGGGACCGTAACCGGGCGTTATACACCGTGACGTTCATCTCGCGGGCTGGGACCGTAACCGGGCGTTGTACATGACGTTCATCTTGCGGGCTGGGACCGTAACCGGGCGTTATACATGACATTCATCTCGCGGGCTGGGACTATAACTAGCAATGTTACAACATTTTGAGATTTAAAAAATAAAGTCTGCATCAGATAAAGAATAAAAAGAAGTTTAATTTGACACCTTATTCACTTTCATATCTTCATAATTAAAAATGTTATGGCCATTTTCATCCTCAGAAATTAGCATCTTGTTCCCTATTGCTTTTCCATTGACTTAACACAAAAGCTGTGATCGAGGACAGTCAAAAGCCCATAACTTTCTTAAAAATTAAGAGAACCGAAAGAAATTTACAGTTATTATAGATTGAAGCATTCTGAAACAAATATAAAAACAATCTTACTTGGATGACCTGAAATTAAAGCATATAATTAGTTGGTTAGCCAATTGTAGCTAATTACAACATTCAATTGCTAGATCTAAACATCTATCCATTTCTTAAGAAAAGATAAACATTTTTAAATAGCCTAAGTGTCCAAATAGCATTCACAAAAGAATTCACAATATAACATGATTTTTAAATCT
Source organism: Okamejei kenojei (assembly GCA_035221665.1). Taxonomy (NCBI): domain Eukaryota; kingdom Metazoa; phylum Chordata; class Chondrichthyes; order Rajiformes; family Rajidae; genus Okamejei; species Okamejei kenojei. The sequence goes on along the minus strand of JAVHYY010000235.1, from coordinate 31,373 downwards.
CTTGTCATTAATGTATAGGCCAAATGGAAGGAATTTAGTGTTTAATTCCCGTAAATTAATGGCCATTTAAATTATCTTGCGAGTGGGATTTTGTGGAACGCGATGGATTGGAACGTTGCGGTTGCGGTGAATTTAAACCCCATATCGGCAGGAAAAATACTGCCGGTTCGTATGGGGAATAAATCACCTTCTCGCAACATGAAATTTTAATTAAAGGTATGCTAAGAAGCACGTTTTAATGAAAAAATAAATTGTGTACCTTGCCTTGTCCCCTACGCAAGGTCTGTCCCATTGTCGGCGTTGACGGTTTTAGAAAATGATTTTAAATTTGCTACAGCAATTAAATAGCAAGCGCAGTTTAAAAATCACTTCAGAGAACGGCAGTTGAAGCGATTTTTCTTCATCAACTAAATAACCTGTTCAACATCGATTTAGCTTACATAGCAAAAGGATTTGAGTATAGGAGCAGGGAGGTTCTACTGCAGTTGTACAGGGCCTTGGTGAGGCCACACCTGGAGTATTGTGTACAGTTTTGGTCTCCTAATCTGAGGAAAGACATTCTTGCCATAGAGGGAGTACAGAGAAGGTTCACCAGACTGATTCCTGGGATGGCAGGACTTCCATATGAAGAAAGACTGGATAGACTCGGCTTGTACTCGCTGGAATTTAGAAGACTGAGGGGGGATCTTATAGAAACTTACAAAATTCTTAAGGGGTTGGACAGGCTAGATGCAGGAAGATTGTTCCCGATGTTGGGGAAGTCCAGGACAAGGGGTCACACAGTTTAAGGATAAGGGGGAAGTCTTTTAGGACCGAGATGAGGAAAACATTTTTTTTTTCACGCAGAGAGTGGTGAATCTGTGGAATTCTCTGCCACAGAAGGTAGTTGAGGCCAGTTCGTTGGCCATATTTAAGAGGGAGTTAGATGTGGCCCTTGTGGCTAAAGGGATCAGGGGGTATGGAGAGAAGGCAGGTACGGGATACTGAGTTGGATGATCAACCATGGCCTACTCCTGCCCCTATTGTCTATGTGTCTATGTTTCTCGGTAACCGGCCGTTATCCACCGCAACCTTCATCTTGTTCGCTGTGTCGCCTTCAAATTTAAAAACAAACTAACCGGCATCGAGCAACTTCCAGCTGGAGCCGTGCATTCAATCAGCGGTGATGTCACGGCGCAGAGCGGGCGGGGAGGGCGGTGACGTCACGGCGCAGGGCGGGCGGGCGGGCTGTTACATCTTCATCTTGCTAATTTCAGGTCCTTGGTAGAGGTAAGGTGGGACAGGAATTGTGGATTGAAGCGGTGGATCTTCCGGAGGATGTAGTGTAGTTGGGGTCCGTTGCAGGTCTGGGTGAGTGAGGCCCGAAGTTTCGGGAGAGTCAATGCGACGTCCTGCTGGTGTCGGCGCATTGCAACCAGGGTGGATCTTAGTGCCCGGTTGGAGAATTGTACAGTGTGGCGGCAGATAGCCAGTCGGTACCGATAGTCCGGCTGGGTCCGAATTGGGAGGCAGGGAATTGGAGCTGGAATCCACGGGTATGAGATGGAGGCGCAGGCAAGCCCCCAGGAAGCAGATGTGGCCGTGGTATCGAGTCTGGGTGAGGATGTCGTCGTACAGTTGGAGGGAAGGGGGTATCACCGAGGGGAGAGCAGTTAGAGAGGAGGTTGTGAAACTGTCTCTGTAGGGAGGAGGAGAACGTCTTCAAAGTAGGCATACCTTGAGGAGATATCGCAGTGGAGTAGACAAAGTGTTTAAAGAAGGAACTGCAGATGCTGGAAAATCGAGGGTACACAAAAGGCTGGAGAAACTCAACGGGTGCAGCAGCATCTAAGGAGCGAAGGAGATAGGCGACATTTAGGGTCGAGACCCTTCTTCAGACTCCACGTCACCTGCCCTCACCAAGATGGCCGACCGCTGATCCAGCCCAGTCTTCATCTTGTTCCCGCTCCACGTCTCCAACCGCCGACCTCACCTGCCCTCACCAAGGTGACCGCCACCAACCCCATATTTAGACATTGTGTGTTTATCTTCCGCACAGATGCTGCCTGACCTGCTGAGTTACTCCAGCACTTTCTGTCTGCCTCTCTCTCTCTCTCTCTGTTTCTTCTCCCCCCCCAGTTCCCTGCCCCCCCCCCATTCAGCGCCGGTTCATCTTCATCTTGTTCCCGCTCCACGTCACCTGCCCTCACCAAGATGGCCGCCGCCCGCCGGTCCCGCCCCATCGACCGCATCAAGATGGCGGCGGAGGGGCGGGGAAGCGGCAGTCGGTGACGTCGCGGCCGCCGGAGCTGAGGTAAATAAATGATGACATAGCGGGATCGTCAACGTGGGGGAGAAGTGAGGGGAGTGTCCGCGTCAAGTACACGTGTGTGTGTGTCACTCACTCCCCCTCTGATTCACTCACCTCAATAACGTTAATAAATACACAAACAAACCCCGTAAATGTGGTCAATCTCCACATAAACTACACGTGTGTCTGGGGGAATAAAACTGGGTCAATAATATAAACTCCTCACCGTCTGGATCAGCGTCTTAACATAAAACACCTGAGTTATAAACATCTCCCTCTCTCTGGCTCCCAACCCCCCCTCTCTGTAAATAATCAATAAATCACCAAATAAACTACAGGTCTGGGGAATAACCCGATAAAACTGGGGTAAATAATGTTATAAACACACAGGGGAACAAAATAAAAACCTGGTAAAACTGGCGTAAATACTGTTATAAACACACAGGGGAGCGGAATAACCCGGTAAATCTGGGGTAAAAACTGGGGTAAATACTGTTATAAACAGACAGGGGAACAAACTAAACCTGGTCTGGGGTAAAACTGGGGTAAATACTGTTATAAACACACGGGAGCAGAATAAACCCGGTAAATCTGGGGTAAAACTGGGGTAAATATTGTTATAAATACACAGGGAACAAAATAAACCCGGTCTGGGGTAAATAATGTTATAAACCTGTGAGATACGCTTTGTGCTCACAATTAATGCTCAAAGACTAAATCTTGGAAGCAAGAGTTTCTTTATTCCTCACGAATCTGCAGACCCGGGTGCCTCTCCAAGTCGAGACACACCGAAGCCAAAGAAGTCATCCCCCTTTATACACAGAATTTTACATTCAACCTCCCCTCCGGACCCTTCTCCAATCAGGGTCTGAGGTGCACAATCTGTAGGTACATCCCCCCGTACATCCTCCTGTACCTCCCATATCATACATCACATGTTCAAACATGTTCATGGTAATGAGCAGTTTCTTGACCAGGGGTGTGTTGTAATATTCATTTATTCTATTAAGCATGCTCAGTTGCTCATGACCTACCCTAGTTTTACTCACCTCCTAGTGAACCCTCTCAGTTCCCCTATATCAGTACTAAAGCTAAGCTATAGTGACAAGGATCCCATCTATCACTCCATTCCACTGATAGGGATCTCTCTACATCACTCCCTTCTACCGCTATACAATGCTATTACTTCTTACTCAAGGACTCAAGGATGGGTCTGGTAACCTTTAGATACAGCTGTGTCAGAACCCTCTCTCCGGGCCCCTATCAGTTCGAATTCTCTTTAAAGCTCCTTACTTTAATGGGGTTTAATCACTTTATCCCTCACAAAACCCACAGTGGAGCAAAATAAACCCAGTCTGGGGTAAGTAAGTAGGTTTATTGGCCAATTATTCACATACAAGGTATTTGCCTTGGTGCTCCACCCACAAGTAACAACATGACATACAGTGGCAGTAAATAATGTTATAGTACAGTATACTACAGTATAATACGGTAAATAATGTTAGACACACACAGGGGAGCGGAATAAACCCAGTCAGGTAAAACGGGGGTAAATAATGTTATAAACCCACAGGGGAACAAAATACACACAGCCCCACAGCCATCAGGCTACGGAACTCAACTCAAACAAAACTCTGAACATTAAAATAACCCATTATCAGTTTATTTGCACTTTATCAGTTTTATTTATTCATGTGTGCATATATTTATACAAACGGTATATGGACACACTGATCTGTTCTGTATTCATGCCGTCTATACTCTTTTGTGTCGATACAAAGCAAGAATATCATTGTCCAATCTGGGACTCATGACAATAAAGTAAGTAAGTAAAAAGTTAAGTATCCTTCATTGTCATTGTCATAAACTCTCTTGATTCTTGAATAAACCAGGTCTGGGGTAAAACTGAGGTGCATGATGTTATAAACACACGGGGGAGCAAAATCAAACCGGTCTGGGGTAAAACTGAGGTAAATATAGCAATGTTACAAAATTTTGAGATTTTAAAAATCAAGTCTGCAATTTATCCCATCAAAGAAGAAAGAAGTTTAATTTGACACCTAATTCACTTTCATATCTTCAGTATTAAAAAAAGTTATGGCCATTTTCATACTCGGAAATTAGCATCTCTCTGGGTCTCGACCGGAAACGTCGCCTATCTCCTTCGCTCCTTAGATGCTGCTGCACCCACTGAATTTCTCCAGCCTTTTGTGTACCCTCGATTCTCCAGCATCTGCAGTTCCTTCTTTGACATCTTGTTCCCTATTGCTTCTACATTGACTTTACACAAAAGCCGTGATCGAGGACAGTCAGCAGCCCATAACTTTCTTAAAAATTAAGAGAACTGAATGGAATTTTTCAGTTATTATAGATTGAAGCATTCTGAAACAAATATAAAACATCTTACTTGGATGACCTGAAATTAAAGCATATAATTAGTTAGTCACCTAATTGTAGCTAATTACAAAATTCAATCACTAGATCTAAACATCTATCCATTTCTTAAGAAAAGATTAAAATTTTTAAATAGCCTAGTCAAGTCAAGTAAAGTCACATTTATTTATATACCATATTTAAAAAACAACTCTTGTTGACCAAAGTGCTTTACATGTGTACGAGCAGGCTACATACATATATACAAATAGCCCTCGCTCAGAGGACGTCAGGAAAGGCTTGGGAGAACAGATGTGTTTTTAGACTAGACTTAAAGGAGTCGATGGAGGGGGCAGTTCTGATGGGGAGGGGGATGCTGTTCCACAGTCTAGGAGCTGCGACCGCAAAGACCCGGTCACCCCTGAGCTTTTGCCTAGACTGCGGGACATTCAGCAACCCCAAGTCGGCCGATCTGAGGGACCTGGAGGTGGTGTAGTGGGTGAGAAGACTTTTAATGCCGATGGGTGCAAGCCCATTGAGGGCTTTGCAGACAAAGAGGAGGCTCTTGAAATGTATTCGGAACCGCACAGGGAGCCAGTGGAGAGAGGCCAGGATCGGGGCGACGTGGTCCCTTTTTCGGGTGCCCGTCAGGAGTCTCGCTGCGGCGTTTTGGACCAGTTGCAGGCGGGACAGGGAAGATTGGCTGATGCCAGTGTAAAGGGAGTTGCAGTAATCTAGGCGGGAAGAGATAAATGTGTGGATGATCTTTTTCGAGGTCAGCAAAACTGGAGGAATTGTTTTATTTTAGCTATCGTCCGAAGCTGGAAGAAGCTAGATTTTACCACGGCATTGACTTGTTTGTCAAATTTCAGTGCTGAGTCAAATATCACGGCAAGGTTTTTGATGTGAGGTTTGAGTAGCGGGGTAAGGCTTCCAAGGCTGCCTGCTATCATTTTGATTGAGTCCGAGGGGCCGAGAAGGATGACCTCAGACTTACTCTCGTTTAGTTGGAGGAAGTTCTGGGCCATCCAGCACTTTATATCCTCGAGGCAGCGGGTAAGGTTAAGCAGATTTGATTGGTTTTTGGGCTTCAGGGGGAGATAGAGTTGTGTAGCGTCTGCGTAGCAATGGAAGGAAATGCCGTGCCTTTCAATGACTTGGCCTAAGGGGAGCATATACAGGGAGAAGAGAATGGGGCCAAGGATGGAACCTAGTGGAACCCCACAGCAGAGACTAGCTGGGGAGGAGAAAGAGTTGCCTATGTTGGTAGAGAAACTCCTACCTTTGAGGTAGGAGATGAACCAGCCATCAATTCCAACCCCGTACCGGAGACGGTCAATTAGGATGGTGTGGTCGACAGTAATCAAATGCTGCGCTGAGGTCAAGAAGGAGCAGGATTGCACAGTCGCCGGAGTAAACGGTGAGTAGTAAGTCATTATGTACCTTCAACAAAGCAGACTCTGTGCTGTGGTGAGCCCCTGAAACCTGATTGGAAAGTTTCCAAGATAGTATTTTGGTGAAGGTAAGGCATAAGTTGACTTAAAATTTACCTTTCAAGGGCTTTTGAGAGGAAAGGCAGTTTAGAACTGGGTCTGAAGTTGCTTTGGCAAGGTGGGGTCGAGGTTAGGTTTTTCAGGAGTGGCTGGGCCACCGCAATACTTGAAGCAGGTAGGTACAGTGCCAGTGGCCAGAGAACTGTTGAAGATGGCGAGGATACTGGGACCGGCTATTGTAATGACGTCCTTTAGGAGGGCAGAGGGGACAGTGTCGAGGGGGCAGGTAGTAGGTTTCATGGTGGTGATCAGTTTTACAAGGGAGGGTAGAGTAACGGGTTGGAAACAATCTAATTTTGAAGAACAGACCAATGAGACAGCCAGGTCACGGGTGGGAGGGGAAATATTCGTTCTTATGTTCTTTACCTTGGTGGTGAAAAATGTAGTAAATTCCTCGCACTTAGTCGGGGACCCAGTTAAGCTGGTGCTGGGGGCAGGACAAATGATGGAGGTGATGGTGCTAAAAAGCTAAAAAGTTATGAGCGTTTTTTGGAGATAAGGGTGGAAAAGTATTTGTTTCTTGCGGATTTTACCGCGTCCTGGTATTTGTGAAGGTTGTTTTTTTAGGAGTTCGAAGGAAATTTGAAGCTTATCAGATTTGTACTTCTGTTCGGATTTTCTGCATTCTCTTCTTAGGGCTCTGTAGGTGTCATTGAGGCACGGCTCGCCTTTAGGCTTAGGCTGTTTCATTTAAGAGGAGCAACAGAATCCAGGATGGAGGAGCAAGTAGTATTGAATAGAGAAATTAGGTAGTTGGTGCTGAGATCAGCCTAAGTGCCTAAATAACATTCACACAATAACCATATAACCATATAACAATTACAGCACGGAAATAAGGCCCTCTCGGCCCTTCCAGTCCGTGCCGACCATTTGTTTTCCCCTAGTCGCATCTACCTGCACTCAGACCATACCTCTCCATTCACTTCCCGTCCATTCACAATAATTCACAATATAACATAAATTTTAAATCTCATTGGCATGAATTTATAGGCCAAATGGAAGAATTGAATGTTTATTTCCCATAAATTAATGGCCATTTTAATCATCTTTCGAGTGAGATTAGTAAGATTAAACGAGAACTTACCAGTTCAAAGTTTGATCCTTATTTTATGAGGAGTGACGTTGAGGGATTACGTGAAGAAGGCCCGCCAGGCGCATGCGCATCATACTTCAAAGCAGCGGCGTGAAAACACAGAAAACAAATAGCCGAAGTAAAACATAGTAAGGCTCGTAGAAGACTAGAACTACCAGATGATCTCTTAGATTATGAGGGTGGGAGCGGAGGGCACGAAATCCCTCATCGTAACTCCTCATAAAATAAGGATCAAACTTCAAACTGGTAAGTTAACCATATAACCATATAACCATATAACAATTACAGCACGGAAACAGGCCCTCTCGGCCCTTCCAGTCCGTGCCGACCATTTGTTTTCCCCTAGTCCCATCTACCTGCACTCAGACCATACCCCTCCATTCCCTTCACGTCCATATACCTATCCACTTTACTCTTAAATGTTAAAATCGATCCTGCCTCCACCACTTCTGCTGGAAGCTCATTCCACACAGCCACCACCCTCTGAGTAAAGAAGTTTCCCCCTCACGTTACCCCCCGAAAACTCTGTCCCTTAATTCTCATGTCATGCCCTCTTGTTTGAATCTTCCCTACCCTCAATGGGAAAACCGTATCCACGTTAACTCTGTCTATCCCTTTCATCATTTTAAAGACCTCAATCAAGTCCCCCCTTAACCTTCTGCGCTCCAAAGAATAAAGACCTAACTTGTTCAACCTTTCTCTGTAACATAGTTGCTGGAACCCTGGTAACATTCTAGTAAATCTCCTCTGTACTCTCTCTATTTTGTTGACATCCTTCCTATAACTAGGCGACCAGAATTGTACACCATACTCCAGAATTGGTCTTACTAATGCCTTGTTACAATTTTAACATTACTTCCCTACTCCTATATTCAATGCTCTGATTTATAAAGGCCAGCACACCAAAGGCTTTCTTTACCACCCTATCTACATGTGATTCCACCTTCAGGGAACTATGCACAGTTATTCCTAGATCCCTCTGTTCCACAGCATTCCTCAATTCCCTACCATTTACCATGTACGTCCTACGTAGGACGTACATGGTAAATGGTAGGGAATTGAACATTAAAGTTCTCGTTTAATCTTACTATTTTACTTCGGAGTCACGTGAGTGACTACGTGAAGACTTCAAAGCTCTGTATTTTCATGCCGTAGATGCACACCATACGACAATCTGCTTCGGTTGACACAGTAGGGAATAAATAAAATATTGAACATTGCTTCGAATTAATTCAATAACTATTGTTTAATAATACTACTAAAGCCAGGAATAACCCCTCTGTCGCAGGGAAATTTACAAACAATGATAGAAAACAAAGCAAATGAATTAAATGAATTAAATGTGTCCCAAAACAGCATGCCCAAACCGTGGCACGGACTGTACGGGTTTGTCAGAAAATTGAGAAAATGTGCTTCTCTAGACCATCCTGCGGCCTCGAAGATTTGGTCTAGCGGCACGTCCTGAGCCTTCGCCGTGGAGATTGATGCCGCCCTGGTGGAGTGAAAGTTAAAGACGGGAATGTCGACTCCAGCATAATTGCAAACCTGTTTCAAGCATGTAGAAAATAGTATGTCTTTTTGTGACTAATGATCAGTCCTGTCTCAGAACCTCTGAGACTCCTTGTTACCTTAATATATTGGCTTAAGTTATATGGGGTAACTACATATAACATTTGGTCAACAAGAATTAGGCTTTTAAACGCCACCTTGATTCCAGCCAGACCGGGCCTGCTTTGTTTGATTAAATCATAAACATAGAAGGTAAATGTCATTGACAGACAAAAGCATACAAGGTATTCGTAAGAATTGTAGTGTTTGTACACGTTGTGCTGACAAAACCAGCACTATTAGCATAACCACAGCAAAGAGTTATTCTCTGTGTAAATAATGAAGTAATTGGAGCCCATTGCCGAAGCATTCTGAGAACAGGAGTGATGTCCCAGATTTTTCGGTTTTTAGCGAGGTTTCGGAGGATTTTTATTAAAATTCCTCATAAATCGGGATACTAACGGATGAGACCCGATAGGACGTTGTTCTGAAGACTGCCCGCAATAAGAGGTCAACGCACTCTGAGCGCTGGTAATGTCACTATAACGCAGGTGCTCATCAAAATGCAACTTAGCACGAGGAACTCCAACACATCACATATGCTTGCATTATGATAAGACATATTGGATTGTACACAGAAACAGTTCCCATTTCTTTATGTGAACCATATAGTGTGTTTTGAGTGCTATTTCGCCAAGCTGCAGTGAGAACCACCATGGCCTGTTTGACAAAATCCAAGTCCTTAGAATTGTCTGGTCAGAACCGGCAGACCAACAATATTAATACGGTCATGTAAAGGGTGACTTTCTCCCTGTAACCGGATGCACCAACGAATTACTGCAGCTGGGAATCATCATTAATGACTGAACCATCGTTGTAAACCATGAAGGGGAACCATGGTTGTGTTGGCCAATCTGGGACCAGCAAAACACCTGTGGCGGAGTCCTCGCTCTATGTGGTGAGACAGTTCAGGAATGAAAAAATGGAGAAATTGCATAAGATTTTAGTCCCCCCCAATGTAACGAGACTGCATCCACGGCAACTTCACCTGGATCTGGCTCCCTCCATGAAACATATTTAGGCAACTGGTGATGTAATCTGGATGGAACAGATCAATGCTGGCAACCCAAATCGATGACAACTGTGTGACAAAGTTTAGAATTGAACATCCACACTATATTGGCATGAAACGTAACTTGACCTATGGTCGGCCACCACATTAGCTATAGGTGGTGAATAAATGGCTGAAACGCAGATATGCCTTGACTACCCAATTGGCACAAGACAGTACCCAGTTACACATGATAATGACCGTGCTCCTCCCATATGATTAATATATTGCACTGCTGTGATGTTTTATCAATCTGGAGTTGAATGTGTAAATCCTTCTTTGAGGAGCAATATGCCTTTACCCATAAAATGCCCCCAAGAATGCGAAATAATTTATCCCATGTGTGAGGCTAATCAACCCTTCGTGTTCATGCTAGTGACCCCACAGCTAGACTCGGTGTCCGTAGCCCCCCCCCCACCCCCCCCCCCCCCCCCCATCCGAGAGCGCTGACATAAGTCTGGAAGATTAGTGAAGGGTCTAGTACCCAAAATGTTTATTGGTAGCTAGATTAACATCAACAATGCACCACTGGATTCTGCGAGAGCTGTGGGTTGGTAACCGGTTTGAACCCGATGAAAATGGGCCTGCATTCGAATTTAGTGCTAGTTCACGTGCTCTCTGCAAATGTTGATAATGCAAAGGCCTGAATGTACTGCAGGAACCTGCTCCCCATTTACCAATGTCCTTAGCGTCTCTCAGATGGAGGGATAAAGTTTTGTGGGAGGCAAGTACAGACATCATCATCATCGACAACCTTGGCTGTTGGTAATGTTACTGTTTTATAGCAACCAAATTAATAAGAAACCCCAAATACTCAATATTTTGGGTTGGCTGTAACTTGAACTTAGTTGGATGGAGCAACCCCTAATGACTCAAGCACCGATTCTTCAGCTGACTCATTAGTGTTGCTGATAATTAAGATATCAGATAAATAAGCAATTACAATGTGATGATGGGATGAATAGCCCCAGCACAGGTTTTAACAATTTAATAAATAGCCTGAGTGCTGAACTTAATCCAGGAGTCAATGTTTTGTACTGCCACAGCTGTGCCATCCAATTAAATTTTAAGTACCTGCGATAATGAGCATGAATTGGCAGTGAATAATACACATGTTGCAAACAAATAGTTGCCACATAACAGCCCTGTGATAGCAGGTGTTAAGCAGTAACGAATTTAAGTAATTGAGGACGAAAATTACTCTACAACACCCATGTTTTTGAGATCTGGGGAAATATTAGAAAACAATTGTGGAGGATGATTAATGGCTTTATCAATGACCATTATCTATATGTTCAGGCACTGGAGCAGAAAGCACCCACATTTTATTAGGCTTGTGCTGTTGAGGTGGATCTATCCCTGAGATAAACTCAATGGGAGACTTGAGACAGTATTTAGTATAAACATATCATACATTTACAGCATCCATTGATTCGAAAACATTTGTAATCAACCTCCAATAGGAGATTGGCCACCAGAACTTTATCGTTAAGAAAAGTCCCTGTACCTCTACAGTTGACCAGTAAAGCTGTTGTCTGCTCATATTGGGATTGTAGCCAGTCTGTCTCGGTGGTACCCTCGTTGCCCCACTGGCCTGCCCCTGCTGAACTCAGCCCCTGGATCTGACTTGCAGTATTAACCCAGGGTTGCGAATAGGTGGCCTCGAAATGCTTGACCACATGAAGCCAATTGCTTTGGCCTCATCATGAATTTCACGAATGTTCATGACAAGGTCCGTTCCAAACCATATTTTCAGGTGTTTGTACAGCAGTCGCCCTACATAGAGCAGCAAATTTTTGGTTTAGTGTTGGCCTGATGGCGATATTCCCTGATGCAATTTCCTGAAAAATGCATTGCATAAAATACCCAACATAGATGTGTGAGTTTGAGGAATGATTGTCCCTTGGACCATAGTGCCAAATGCAGTAATTGCTGCAGCCATCAGTTGGAGGACGTGTTAACACCGAACCTCCTGTCCAGTCAAAGAAGGACTCATGGGTGCCCAGAACCTGGGTCACCATAGGCACTTTCAGTAATGCACATTAAACAGGTGTCTCATATTTGTTTGCAGTCACTTGCTAAAATAAGCAATTACAATTACCATCTAGCTGGAACTGGTGAGGTACTACATAATTGATACTGCTGGGAAGGGATTGTTCCATTGACTCACCAGTCCTCTCCGGAATAGCAACTCAGTGCCATTTCCGAGACACCCGGAGCATGGCTCTTGTGCTCGCTGGTGTTTGCACATAAGCAGGGACACCAGCATCAGGGTCAGCTGCAATCTGCCCGCTTCTCCCATCATATAGTAGGGAGGCATCCTCCAGTCCTAAACAAGGCGCTGGAAGGAACCCCAATAATTGAACCCCATATGTTGGTCTTGGTATGGCCCTCTTGGACATTACTGGCCCTTGAATGAAGGTTGGAGCATCAGCTGCATGTTCCCAACCTCACCCACAGTCTTGTATGATCAGGGGAAGAGCAACTATTGTTGTCAGAGAACCCAGGTCTGTGACTTTATATTTGCCTTTTCATGGCTAGGAGCAGCCTCAGTCTGCTTAGTGCCCCTTGGATATAAACAGATGGACTAGGCTCATTCTGAAGCAAATTCCAGTTGGCCTGCTTTTTGTGAATGGAGCTAGTGGGGAAAATTAGCGCGCTATTTGAACTGCTGCAGGTAAAACGGCACCCGGCATCGGAACCGGGGTTGCCGCGCTTATCTCCCGACCCGATCAAATTGGTGAATCCCTGGACCCACGCCAAGACGGATGTTCCAAAATGACAGCTCCCAACTGCCCACTTCTACTGACTGCTCGAGCCAGCTTTAACGGAGTGGAAATACTTCTAAGGAAAGTTTTGTAAAAACACTACCTTAGAAGTTTCCTACTTACCCGCTGGTGGAGCTGCGCCCTCCAGCCCGTTCAGTGTGACATGCGCGGATGTAATGACGCGCATGCGCCTGGCGGTCCTTCTCACGTAGTCACTCACATGACTTCGAAGTAAAATTTGTGGAACGCGATCGATTGGAGAGTTGCGGTTTGCAGTGAATTTGGACCCCATATTGGCAGGAAAACACTACCGGTCCGTATGGGGTCATAATCACATTTTCACCGATGAAATTTGGATTAAAGTAATCCTAAGAAGCAAGTTTATAGGTAAAATATACGACTTACCTTATGTTTTGTCCCTACGTGAGATTCGTCCCATTGACAGCATTAGAAGTCGCTTTTGTATTTTACTCCAGCGATTAAATTGTCCCGCGATTTTTTTTAAAAACTTCCGAGAACGCAAGTCAGAAAGATTTTTCAGCATCAGGCAGCAGCCAGAGAAAATATATCTCGGACAGGCAGGAGAAAAAGGCATTTTAATCCCGCCCTTCCCCTCCCCTCAAAGGCGCCAAAGTCGTGCACACGGCCACTGGCAGAACTGCAGCGCCGCTGAAGGTAAGTATTGTAACGTACCGTCTCAATATAAACTCACCGTCTGGAGCAGCGTCCTGAGATAAAACACCCGAGTTATAAACATCTCCCTCTCTCTCTGGCTCCCCCCCCCCCTGTAAATAATCAATAAATCACCAAATGAACTACACGTCTGGGGGAATAAACCTGGTCTGGGGGAATAAACCTGGTCTGGGGTAAAACCAGTAAATCTGGGGTAAATAATGTTATAAACACGCAGGGGAGCGGAATGAACCCGGTCTGGGGTAAAACTGGGGTAAATAATGTTATAAACACACAGGAGAGCAAAATAAACCCAGTCTGGGGTAAAACTGGGGTAAATAATGTTATGAACACACAGGAGAGCAAAATAAACCCAGTCTGGGGTAAAACTGGGGTAAATAATGTTATAAACACACAGGGGAGCAAAATAAACCCGGTCTGGGGTAAAACTGGGGTAAATAATGTTATAAACACACAGTGGAGCGGAATAAACTGGGCTGTGGAGTCGTTCCCAAAGCATCCCACCGCGACCCCTTGGTAAAATAATTCTAAATCTGCTGTGATGACGTTACACAAGTTGGCATTTCATAAGAACCACATGAATCATCTTTTAAACCCATGCCAATAAAGGTTTGAGTCTAACGGTCATAGCTGTGCTATTGTGGCTTTTTAAAATCTTTATTCTTGAAATAAATACCATAATTCATTATGCTAAAAGAAAACAAAATAACAGAAAGGACCACGACAAAATTAAAATTCCATTGAATTAAGTAAAAATTATAAAAGCATTACTCCAAAATGTATTAAACTAAGGCCGCAGGTATGAGCCAAATGGCTAAATTATGACAAAAAAAATCTCATGTGCAATAGAAATTTTACTTCGGAGTCACGTGAGTGACTACATGAAGAAGCCCCGCCTGGCGCTGGAACGGCATTACGTCGACGCTGACCAGGCAGAAGCAAGAGTTGCAGAGCGCAGCTCCTCGCAGCGGCCGGAACGGACCCGCAGGTAAGTGCAAGGAAAAGAGGGGACGTTCTAAAAAAGACGTTACGCTGGTAAAACCAGCAAAAGAGAAAGTAAAAGTTAAAATCAGAGTCACGCTGGCGTACTGATTTAGCCAGATAAATGGAAAAGAAAATGGAGAAGTCTCAAAGGAAAATTTCACGGGTAAAAAGATCGTCCCGGGTGAAGCTAAAGATACGGGACAAGAGTTTAGTGCGGATCCGGTTCCGATATCGGTGGCCGCTGATTCACCCGTTAGTGAGACTATAATTTCTCCAGAAATACAAACCACGGAGGAAAATGTTCCTTAAAAATGTAAAAAGAAATCCGTGAGGCCCGTGGTTTCTGATAATGACTCTGATAATGAAAGTCCTCTGGATAATAAAGCTATGTGGCTAAAAATGGAACATATGGAGAAAGTGCTCCAAAATATAATGAGACAAGGGTCACAGTACCCAGAAGTTTCCCAAATGACCCTGAGGGGTTTGAATATACTGAATATGGCTATGTGCCAAATTGGGAATTTGAAACTCCAGACCCAGGATTAAGGGTGGAGGAAGTCTCATTGGATATAATTCCAAGTGTATCAGGGCTGCAAAAGACAGACCCTGCAAGTGGTGATGTGGATTATGAGTGCACACCACAAATAAAAAAGAGAAGGCCAGATGTGCCTGAGATGGCAAAAGATTTTGCTATACCTGAAGGAAGTGGTGAGGCTATGGAAGAAAACCTAGCTGCCAGTATTAATTATATGGTATCTCACCAACTTCAAGATTCTGTGATGATTGAAACAGCAGAATTATATAAAACACCGGAAAATTGCACCTCATTGAAGGTACCTACGGTTAATCCGTCTATATGGACGCCTATGACTCCAGGCATGAGAGGACAAGAAAATAAGATTCCAAAGAATCCTCCAATTGATTTCTGCTGCCATTACTGCTTTTGGAAGGCAAATGGAGGGGTTGGAGATGGATAAAATCCAAAAAGATACTTTGGGCTTATTATGCAATTCCTCTATGAAATTAATTGTATGAGGAAAATTGCGATATCGGCCCATATTTCATCCAAGGTTTGCAGGTCTGTGTCGATCAGTGGTGTTCAAGCTCCTGGTTATCTATTTGGAGAAAACCTGCCTAAACAAATAAGAGAAATGGATGAAGAAGCTAAATCTATTAGCCACATGAGACCTT
Organism: Okamejei kenojei; assembly: GCA_035221665.1. Taxonomy (NCBI): domain Eukaryota; kingdom Metazoa; phylum Chordata; class Chondrichthyes; order Rajiformes; family Rajidae; genus Okamejei; species Okamejei kenojei. The sequence continues at coordinate 15,769 of JAVHYY010000235.1, read as the reverse complement.
TCGCTTTGGACAAAAAAAGGTATTTTTCGTCGAGAAGGGGATTTGATTTTGAAACAGAGGCAGGAGTATGATAAAAAATATTATCATCCGACACAGCCTAAAGTTCACCCGTATACGGGAGAAGGAGACCGCCACGTTCATATGGAGAGATACAAAAAATTTATTCTATGCTTAAAGAAACTGTGGACAAATCTCCAGTTGGAGGAGATTACAAATGTTTATGATGAATGGCTTGCCATCACATCTGATCGGTTTATTTTACAAACAGTTTCAGAGCTACTATTAACATTTAAAGAAGGTGTTAATTCTCCAGTACAAAATAAACCTGCTTATGGTTTCATGTTTTCTGCAATTGAAGAGGCAGAAATAAATGTGGAAATTGACAAATTGTTTTAAAAAAGGTGTTATTGAAAAAACTGTTGAACATGATCATCAATTTGTTGTCAAAATATATTTCCAAGAAATAAAAAAGATGGTGGTTGCAGAATTATTCTGGACCTTACAAATCTTAATAAATTTGTCGAATATAAACATTTAAAAATGGAAACATTTAACAAATGCAAGACATTTGATATCAGCAGGTTGTTATATGGCTACAATTGATTTAAAGGATGCGTACTATTCAGTACCAATACATCAGTTCTTTCGAAGGTATTTAAAATTTAATTGGCTGGGGCAGCTGTGGCAATTCAAAGCTTTACCAAATGGGTTAAGTTCAGCTCCCAGGCTCTTTACAAAGCTGTTGAAGCCAGCTTTAGCACAATTAAGAGCACAAAAGCACATCATTATGGCTTATCTGGATGACATTTTAATCATCAATAGTAATCAGGAATCAGCTGAAAAATCAGTTTCAGCAACTAAAACTTTATTTGAGAAGTTAGGTTTCTTGATTCATCCAATTAAGTCCCAGCTGCAGCCAGCACAGTCAATTAACTATTTGGGGTTTTGTAATTAACTCAGTTTACTATGTTAGTAACTTTGCCAACAGATAAGATTGATGATATTTTGGTGACCTGTAGGGGTCTCATTCACAAACCTTATCCCTCCATCCGAGAAGTAGCAAAGGTTATTGGTAAACTAGTAGCAGCATTTCCTGCAGTGTGAATTTGGTCCATTACTTTACCAAAATCTTCAAAGGGACAAAATAAGAGCTCTAAATAAGAAAGCAGGCCATTTTGATAGGCCTATGCAATTAACAAAAGAAGCTTTATTGGAATTACAATGGTGGATTGAAAATGTCCCACAAGCTGCTAAACACATTCTGATACAACAGCCTGAAGTAATTTTACAAACAGATGCTAGTGCTCTCGGATGGGGGGCGACAGATTCATTCACTTGCTGTGGGGGCAGATGGACTGTCCAAGAGGAAATGTTTCTCCAAACATATGGTATTAACTATTTAGAATTATTGGGTGCATTTTATGGGTTGAAGGCATATTGTTCTACAAAAAAGAATCTGCATGTACTGATACAATTAGACAATAAAACAGCTGTTGCCTATATTAATCACATGGGTGGAGTCAGATCGGTATCATGTGATTGTTTGGTCAATCAGATATGGCAATGGTGTATTAACCACCAAATTTGGATTTCGGCAAATTACATCCCAGGTAAAGACAATGTGGTGGCAGACAATAGATCAAGGATGTTTAAAGATAACACAGAATGGATGTTGAACCCAGTAATTTTCAGTAAAATTGTGGCTCAATATGGGTTACCAGACATTGATCTGTTTGCATCAAGACTAAATCATCAATTGCCTAAATATGTGTCTTGGGAACCAGATCCAGACGCAGTAGCAGTAGATGCTTTTTCACTAAACTGGGGGAGTATGTTCTTTTATGTTTTTCCGCCATTTGCTCTGGTTCAGCAATGTCTGAAGAAAATAGAACAAGATTCTGCCACAGGATTATTGGTAATTCCAAATTGGCCGACACAACCATGGTTCCCATTGATGTTAAACATGATTAAAGAACCATATATGTCAATCCCTAGCAGCAGTGATTTATTGATAAAACCAGTAACCAAAGAAATTCATCGATTACATGCTTATATGAATTTTGTTAATCTGCAGGTTTTGACCAGACCACTACAGGAGCTTGGATTGTCGGATAGAACTATGGATATTATAGTCGCATCATGGCGAGATAGCACTCAGAGACAATATATGACACATATAAAGAAATGGGAAAAATTTTGCAGACAGTCAAATATCCTATCATACTGTGAACATTGCAAACATATTGGAGTTCCTTGCCAAGTTGCATTTTGAGCAACACTTAAGTTACAGTGCCATTAATAGTGCACGTAGTGCCTTATCATCTTATTTTAGGACAAATCTCTGACCAGAAATCAATTGGATCACATCCATTAATATCCAGATTTATGAAAGGAATCTTTAACAAAAATCCACCCAAACCAAGATATACAGAAATTTGGGATGTTAGCATTGTACTTACTTTACTTAGGCAATGGACTCCAATCGAAGTTTTGTCATTGGAAAAGTTAACATTTAAATTAGTCATGTTAATGGCATTGGTTTCAGCTCAAAGGGTGCAAACATTACAAATGCTACGTTTAGACTGTATGCATGTGACTGCAGATAACATTGTGTTCTATGTTTACGATTTGATCAAACAAAGCAGACCAGGGAGAACTGGAGCGAAGGTAATGTTTCAAGCTTATCCCATTGATCCAACGTTGTGTGTGGTTAAACATTTGAATCATTATGTAAAAGTTACCAGAATTCTTCGAGGTAATGAAAAAAACATTAATGATCACGCATAAGAAACCACACACAAAAGCTTCAGTGCAAACAATCTCAAGGTGGTTAAAACAGGTGTTACTTTTAGCAGGAGTAGACACTGATGTGTTCAAATCTCACTCCACCAGGGCAGCAGCTACATCCGCGGCGAAGTTTACAGGACGTACCACTCGAACATATTTTAGAAACCGCAGGGTGGTGTAAACAAGAAACTTTTTCAAAGTTCTACAATAAACCTGTTCACCACAATGACAGGCTTTGGACACGCGGTGTTGGGTTCACTATAATCACCTGCTTTGTTTCATTATCGATTGATATTATCGATTATGTTATCACTTATATCTTTTATCACTTTGTAATGGTTCCCTCAGGTGTAAAAAGAGGGTTATTATATGTTCTTTTATCATTAAAAGTTTATGGAAAGAACTAAAACTAGTCTGGTTTTCTCATGTATGTGTTGACCTAGCCGGACTGTCGTATGGAAGAATTCTACGACATGAAAAAACACAGAAGCTTCAAAATCTTCACGTAGTCACTCACGTGACTCCGAAGTAAAATAGTAAGATTAAACGAGAACTTACCAGTTCGAAGTTTGATCTTTATTTTATGAGAGTAACGATGAGGGATTACGTGCCCTCCACTCCACACCCTCATAAAATAAATGATCATCTGGTAGTTCTAAATCTATGATGAGCCTTACTATCTTACTCCGGCTATTGTGTTCTGTGTTTTTCATGCCGCTGCTTTGAAGTATGCCGTTCCAGCGCCAGGCGGGGCTTCTTCACGTAATCCCTCATCATTACTCCTCATAATATAAAGATCAAACTTTGAACTGGTAAGTTCTCGTTTAATCTTACTATTAAAAGTCAATGCCTAGGTAGTTAAGTTTGCTACAAAAATACTTACCTAAAATTTATTAATAACGTCTGAGGAACAGAATTGCTTCTGTCAGAGAGAGAGAGAGAGGTAGAGAGGGAGTGTGTAGGGAGGGAGGAGATGGGTGCAGAGGCTGGAGGTGGAAAGGGGGGTGAAGTGAGCAGTAGGGGGAACAGGAGCAAAGGGAAGGGGGAGGATTCAAGGGGGAGTGGGTTTGGTGTCGAGGGGATGAATGGGGGGGCAGGGAACTGGGGGAGGGGGAAGAGAGGGGTCAAGTGAACCAAGGAAGGGGTAGGGAGCCAGGTGGGGGTGGGTTCACCTTGTTTGGGGGTGGGGAGGATGGGGGAGGGAGCAAAGGGGGGTAAGGGGCAGGAGGCGGCGGCAGGGGTAAGGGGCAGGGAGCCACAGGGAGGAGGTCACATTGTTTGGGGGTGGGGAGGGTGTTGCAGTTTAGGAAGTCAAACCAGGGCAGGGTCTTCACTGTGAATGGCGGGGCACTGGGGGAATGTGTGGAGCCGAGGGGTCTAGGAGTGCAAGTACGAGTTGGGCCGAAGGGCCTCTTTCCAATGCTGTATCACTCTATGAATCTATGACAAAGTGCTGGAGTAACTCAGCAGGTCAGGCAGCATCTGTGGAGAAGATAGACACAAAGTGCTGGAGTAACTCAGCGGGTCAGGCTGCATCTGTGGAGAGAATGAATGGGTGACATTTTGGGTCAAGACACTTGTTTGGTTTAGTTTTGAGATGCAGCGCGGAAACAGGTCTTTCGGCCCGCGGAGTCCTTGCCGACCGGCTATCACCCTGTACACTAGCACTATCTTACACACATTAGGGAAAATGTAATAATTTTGCGGAGTCCGATTAATCTACAATCCTGAACGTCTTTGAAATGTTGGAGGAAACCGGAGCACCCGGAGTGAAAACCCACGCAGGTCAAGGGGAGAATGTACAAACTCCACACAGACAGCACCTGTAGTCAGGATTGAGCCTGGGTCTCTGGCGGTGAGGCAGCAACTGTGCCGCACAGAATTATATAACGATTTCTTCCACCCAATATGTGCTAGTAATGTCCTGTTTGCCAGCTTGTTGACCCTCTGTGTTCCCCTCCTGCAGGGTCTAGGAGCCGTTGCTGTGGACAGAGAGACGGCAGCCATTGAGGGTGGCCTGGGTGCCGGAGAGCCCCCCCCCCCCCATCTGCCGGTGTGCGGGCTGAGCTTCGAGGGGCTGAGCTTCGATGGAGGACCACATGACGGGGCACAACAAGGAGAAGCGTTATGAGTGTGACGTGTGTGGCAAGGCCTGTCAGAGCCCAAGCAAGCTGGAGACCCACCGGCGGGTGCACACGGGAGAACTCCCCTTCGACTGCTCGGAATGCGGCAAGAGCTTCAAAACAGCGCCAAACCTGAAGAGACACCAGCAGGTGCACACGGGCGAGAAGCCCTATGGCTGCTCCACCTGCAGCAAGAACTTTTCCCAGTTATCGGAGCTGAAGGAGCACCGGCTGGTGCCCCTACACCTGCTCCGACTGCGGCAAAGGCTTGAAGTCGTCGCCGCACCTGAAGGTGCACAGGCGTGTGCATGCCAGGGAGCGCCCCTACACCTGCGCCCAGTGTGGCAAGGGTTTCACCTGCTCCGCCACCCTGCTGAAGCATCAGCGCACCCACCACCAGCGAGCGCCCCTACACCTGCGCCCAGTGCGGCAAGGGCTTCACCTGCTCAAGCCACCTGCTAGTGCAACCAGCGCACGCACACCGGCGAGCGCCCCTACACCTGCAGCTACTGTGGCAACGCCTTCATCTGCTCCAGCCCCCTGCTGAAGCACCAGCGCACCCACACTGGTGAGCGTCCCTACACCTGCAGCAAGGGCTTCACCCGGTCCAGTCACCTGCTGTAGCACCAGCGCACCCACACCGGTGAGCTCCCCTTCACCTGCACCCAGTGTAGCAAGGGCTTCACCCGCTCCGGCACCCTGCTGATGCACCAGCGCACCCACACCGGCGAGCGCCCCTTCACCTGCGCCCAGTGCGGCAAGGGCTTCACCTGCTCCAGCCCCCTGCTGTCCTACCAACGCACCAGCACTGGCAAGTGCCCCTACACCTGCGCCCAGTGCGGCAAGGGCTTCACCTGCTCCACCAAGCTGCTGTCCCACCAGCGCACACACACCGGCGAGCGCCCTTACACCTGCGCCCAGTGCGGCAAGGACTTCACCCACCCCTCCAGGCTGCTGTCCCACCAGCGGGTGCACGCCGGCGATCGCCCCTTCCCCAGCCCGGTGTGTGGAGAGCGCCTTACCACGGCCTCCCACGCCCTGTCTCACCAGCGCGTGCACACCAGTGGCCAGCCCTACGACTGCCCGTACTGCGGTGAGGGAGTTGACAGCTTGCGGGGGTTGCGGCAGCACCGGCGGACCCACGCCAGCGAGCAGCTGCTCCCACTGTGATAAGAGAGCACAGGGGCTGCGGGAGCACCAGCGGATACACACCAGAGAGAGACCTTTTGTGTGCGCGGAGCGTGGCAAGGGTTTCACCTACCTTGACCACCTGCTGGAGCACCGACGAGTCCACACCGGCCAGCGCCCCTTCACCTGCCTGCTCTGCAGCAAGGCCTTTGCCCGCTCCTCCAGCCTGCTGGCACACCACCACGTGGATAGATGGGCGCTGTTTAGGTAGACACAAAATGCTGGAAGGAATGGGTAACGTTTCAGGGTCGAGACCCATCTTCAGTGTCGACCCGAAACGCCACCCATTCCTTGTCTCCAGAGATGCTGCCTGACCCGCTGAGTTACTCCAGCACTCTGTTAGTCATAGAGTGATACTGTGTGGAAACAGGCCCTTCAGCCCAACTTGCCCACACCGACTATCATGTCCCAGCTACACTAGTCCCACCTGGCTGTGAATGGTCCATATCCCTCCAAACATATCCTGTCCATGTAACTGTCTAACTGTTTCTTGGATAGTCACAGCCTCCACTACCTCCTCTGACAGTGTGTTCCATACTCCCACTACCCTCTGTGTCAAAACATTACCCCTCAGTTTCCTTTTAAATCTTTCCCCCTCCCCTGGGAAAACTTTTATCATTCCAACAATTACACCTAAAATATAATTTAAAAGTAATCAATATTTTAAATATCTTCCAAATTCAAGATTATTTGACAAAAATATATACAAGGATATCAAACTCTAACCCCAATTTATTAGCGGAAGGAAATGAATAGAAAGGCAGAATCAAGCAATTTAATATCATACATATAATATAAATTCTAAATAATAGAAACACCAATGGCAGAGGCAATTAGAAAGGACTGGGAACAAGAGTTATTGATAAAAAAAATTCCGAACAACAGATGGGGAAAAAAATCTATTATATGTATATAAATGTTCAATTAATGTAAGATATAACCTAATTCAATTTAAAATGTTACATAGATTAATATCATTTCGAAAACTAGGCTGAACAAAATATTTCCAAATGTTTCCCCCATCTGTGACGAATGTCTAACTCAAAATGCCACTATAGCACATTCCTTTGTCTCTTGTATAAAACTGCATAAATTTTGGAATGATATTTTTGGAATTTTTACAAAACTATTTAACACAAAATTGAACCCCCAATAACCGAACTGCTTAATCTTTGGATCAATGGAAGAGGGAAGTAAACTAACTATATTCCAAGAAGCTCTTCGTAATGATGGTTTAATAACAGCAAAAAAACCTATACTCAAATTCTGGAAAAACGCAACCATGCCAACGTTCAAAATGTGGATTTTCAAATATGTCGGAAATGCTACATCTTGAAGAATTGAGATTCCTCCTACATAGGCCAAGTAGACCAATTCTTAAAGACTTGGTCTCCTTTTATCAACTTTTTAAAGCATATGGTGCAATGTAACACAACCTTAGAAATTAAATGGTTTAGAACCGGGGTGACGGATGGGCAAAAATACGAAATAGGTAGATCTCTCCTAATCTCTCTTTTCTCAACTTTCTCCTTTTCTTTCAATCTTTTTAGCTTCTCATCTCTGTCCTTTATTTCTTTCGCTATCTGTTTTCTATTCGCTTGTCTAACTATTCCAACACTCTTTATTTATTTTTTTCTTCCACTGTTCTTTTATTATATAAATTAAAAATATGAAGTTTGTACAAGATTGGTAATATGTGTGTATGTATTAGGTACTCAAGGACCACACTATTGTACTTACTTCTAACAAAAATAAAATTAAAAAAAATATTTCCCCCTTCACCATGAGCTCAGGTCCTCTGGTCCTCGATTCCCCCACTTTGGGCAAGAGATTCTGTGCATCTAACTAAATTGTGTTCTATGCAAGATTCCAGCATCTGCATTTTTCTTGTGTCTCCCTCATCTATATCCACCTATCACTTCTGAAGAAGGGTCTCAACCTGAAACGTCACTCATTCCTTCTCTCTAGAGATGCTGCCTGTCTCGCTGAGTTACTCCAGCATTTTGTGTCCACACTGTCACTTGCCAGGCTTTGTGCAGCCCCATCTCTCTTTTCCAGCTTCCTCCCCCCCCACCCTCTCCACTCAGTCTGAAAGCATTTGCTGTTCCTTCTTTACGTAATGTGAAGAGGAAAACATAGTTAAGACCAAAGTTGGACTCTTGAAAACTGAAAAGGGTGAATTTATTATGGGGAACAAGGAAATGGCAGATGAGTTTGAACAGGTACTTTGGATCCGTCTTCACTAAGGAGGACACAAACAATCTTCCTGATGTACTAGTGGCCAGAGGATCTGGGGTGACGGAGGAGTTGAAGGAAAATCTGCATTAGGCAGGAAATGGTGTTGGGTAGACTGATGGGACTGACGGCTGATAAATCCCTAGGGCCTGATGGTCTGCATCCCAGAGTACTTAAGCAAGTGGCTCTAGAAATTGTGGATGCGTTGGTGATCATTTTCCAATATTCCATAGATTTAGGATCATTTGCTGTGGATTGGAGGGTAGCTAATGTTTTATCGCACTTTTTTAAGAAAGGCGGGAGAGGGAATTATATATCATTTAGCGTGACATCGGTGGTGGGAAGATGCTGGGGTCAGTTATAAAAAGATGAGATAGCCGCATATTTGGATAGCAGTAACAGATCGGTCTGAGTCAGCATAGAAAATTGGTTGGCAGACAGGAAACACAGAGTCGGGATTAACGGTCCCTTTCAAGAATGGCAGGCAGTGACTAGTGGGGTCCGCAAGGCTCCGCTGGGGACCTGCACTACATTACCAAATACATCAATGAAGATATTTATGAGTAACATCACAAATTTGCAGATGACACAAAGCTGGGTGGCAGTGTTGCACTGTGACGAGATGCTAAGAAATGCAGGTTACTTGGACAGGTTGGGGAGTGGCAGATGCATGGCAGATGCAGATTTTCATGTGGATAAAAGAGGTATGTGGTAAACAGAACAGACGTCAGATTATTACCTAAATGGAGTCCAAAGTGGGAAAGGGATGAAGAACAACGGGATCTGGGATCCATGTTCCGCAGTGACTGAAATAAGCATGTATGTAAATTTAGGGCATAGTATGGGGGAAGAGTGCTGACATGGATAGGAAAATGGTTGGCAGACAGAAACAAAGAGTAAGGATTAACGGGTCACCACTACTTGGAAACACATTCTTAAAAAGGGCGAATGGTTTGGCGTTTGTAAAATGTGTGCAGGATAGTTTTTTTGCAGCAATGCACAAGGTATCTACTAGATTAAGGGCAGTGCTGGACCTCGCTGTTTCGAACAACTCTCCAACTTGCCTAATTCACACTTTATTTAGATATTACCAAATTAACACTTTATTGGACGCTACCCTACCCCTTTTATCCGCTAGCACATCAAACCGAAATTTTTGGAAAATGGTTTACAGCTGACCCCTATCAGAAAGGAAAAATAACAACTAATTATCATTGATTATGAAAATACCAATAGATACGATTAAAAATTCAGACTGACTGGAAAGAGAACACAAAACTCTTTACCTTAAAGAGAAATGGAGAGGAATTCATCAATAGTCAACACCTACTTCAATGTGAGCAAGACCACGCTTTGATACAATTCCAAGTGCTCACAGAGCTCCCAGTCAAAAGATAAGTTGGCTCGATTTTATGCTCATATAAACCCAATCAGTGACAGTGTAACTCTGAAAGTGGCCACACTGACACATAGGTTTGGCCTGCCCCTTTTTTGAAAAATATTGTAAAGACATTTTTGATACAAATTTCCAGTAGTTCTAAAGTAATTGATTGACAACCTCATCCAATTACTGCAATGTTTTGGGGGAAGGCAATGTTATAATTCTATGCTTTGTCCCGTTTCCTCCAATCGTCTGATTGCTTTTCCACCACACACTCGCCAGAAGACTCTTCTTATTTAAATTGAAAGACTTTCCAACCCACCGACCACACTCCAGTAGGTATTCAGAAACGCTAACATGTTGTAAATATAGAAAAAATTAGGAGCGACATTGTTAACCCTGGTTAAACATTGATAAGACTTGGGAAACATTTATGGAAGACGTACAAACAATATAAATGCCCCTCTTATCCGTTATAAAAACTATCTCACTCTATATGGTGGGACCGACTTAAAGAAGACATACAGACTTAAATTGTGAAAACTTTTGTAGTTCAGAATATTGTTTTGGCTTTGTTTAGATTTTTATTGATTTATTTTATTTTAAGTTTTATTTAATTATTATTAATATTTTTTTAATTTTAATTATTATTTTTTTTTTAGTTTAGGGGGGGGTTTTTTTTGCTTTTTAAAGACTGACATTTTTAAAGACGAACATCTAAAGACTGACATTATTGCCCATTCTTCTTCAACAATTGCTCAAAGCTCAGTTGGATTGGATGGAGAGCGTCGGTGAACAGTCAATTTCAAGTCTTGCCCCCAAGATTCTCAATGGATTTAAGTCTGGACTTTGACTGGGCCATTCTAAACACATAATATCTTGACTAAACCCATTCCATTGTAGCTCTGGCTGTAGTTTTAAGGGTTGTTGTCCTGCTGGAAGGTGAACCTCCCGCCCCATCTCTAGTCTTTTGTTGCGACTCTAACAGTTTTCTTCCAAGATTGCCCCTGTACTTGGCTCCATTCCATCTTCCCATCAACTCTGACCAGCTTCCCTGTCCCTGCTGAAAAAAGCTCCCCACAGCATGATGCTGCCACCACCATGTTTCAACAGTGGGATGGTGTGTTCAATCAAGGTGAATCGGCAGGTTATTTTTTCCCACACACATAAGCATTTTGCATTTCTATTCCAAAAACTCAATTTATTTTGGTCCTCACCAGACCCAGAGCAATCTTCCTACCACATGTTTGATGTTTCCCCCACATGGCTTGTGGGCAAACAGCAAACGGGACTTCTATGGCTTTTGTTTCAACAATGGCTTTCTCTTGCCACTCTTCCATAAGGACCGATTTGTGGAGTGCACGACTAATAGTTGTCTGTGGACAGATTCTCCCACCTGAGCTGTGATCGCTTGCAGCTTCTCCAGAGTAACCAATGCCTCCTTGGCTGCTTCTCCTGATCAATGCACTCCTTGCCGGCTGTCAGTTTAGTGGAATGCCATGACCTGGTAGGTTGGCATTGTGCCATATCTCTTTCCATTTTCGATGATGGATTGAACAGTGGCTTCCGTAGAATGTTCAAAGCTTGGGATATTTTGTTTTTATAACCTTACCCTGCTTTAAACTTCTCCACAACTTTATCCCTGACCTGTCTGGTGTGTTCCTCAGGCTTCATGAATGCGGTTTTGTTCACAAATGTGCTCTAACAAACCTATAGGCCTTCACAGAACAGCTGCTTTTATACTGTGAATAGATTTAACACAAGTGGACTCTATTTACTAATTAGGTACTTCTGAAGGCAATTGTTGCACTGGATTTATTTAGGGGAATCAGAGTATAGGGGGCTGAAATACTTTAGCACGGCCACACTTTTTCAGTTTTTTATTTGTAAAAAGATATTTGAAAACCATGTAATCATTTTCCTTCCACTTTCACAATTATGCGCCACTGTGTTTGGTCTATCAACATAAAATCCTACATATATACATGTACGTTGTGGTTGTAACGTGACAAAAATGTGGAAAAGTTCAAGGGTATGAATACTTAGCAAGGCCACTGTACCTTCCAAATCACCTCTCTCATAAACTGTGTTAAAGGTCCTGCCTCTCTCTGTCCAAGCACAGGATTGGACGTAGCACCACTCCTCACCCACCATGTGAAATCCCCCTCTTCCACACAAACGGGGGAACTCACCACCCAGGGGAATGTTCCACACGTTTTACACCTGCACGACGCACGGCCCCACAACAGTGGATCTTAAAAGCAACTTCCAACCTGAATGCAAAGGATTTCCAAACCACCACTCCTTCCATCCTGGAGAATATCCCTCACACCTCCTGTACAGTGGGGGATATATTTACTCCCCTCCTCTCTCTCCAGCACCTCCCTCCCACCGGGGGATTATATTTACCCCTTCTCCACACCTCTCCTCCACCGGGGGATACATTTACCCCCCTCACCCGTGTATATATTACCCCTCCTCCACCGTGGGGATATATTTACCCCCTCCTCCACAACCTCCCTCCACCGTGGGGATATATTTAACCCCTCCATCACAACCTCCTCCCCACCGTGGGTGATATATTTACCCCTCCGCCACACCTCTCCTTCATCGTGTGGAATACCCTACCATAAAACCTCAAACCAAATACTGACTGGGGACGGGGACGGGTGTGGGAGACAGACGGGGACGGGGGGGGGAACTGAACTGGGACGGGGGGAGACTGACTGGGGACGGGGGAGACGGACTGGGACGGGGGAGACGACTGGGGACGGGGGGGGGAGACTGACAGGGGACGGGGGTGGAACTGACTGGGGACTGGGGGGACAGTGATAGGGACGGGGTAGACTGACTAGGACGGGGGGGAGACTGACTGGGACGGGTGGAGACTGACTGGGGACGGGGGGAGACTGGGGACGGGGGGATACTGACTGGGGACAGGGGAGACTGACTGGGGACGGGGGAGACTGGACTGGGGACGGGGGGAGACTGACTGGGGGACGGGGGGAAGACGGGGACGGGGGAGACTGAACTGGGACGGGGGAGACTGGGGACGGGGGGAGACTGACTGGGGACGGGGGGAAATCTCTGACAGGACGGGGGGGAGACTGGGGACGTGGGGGAGACTGACTGGGAAGGGGGGGAGACTGACTGGGGGACCGGGGGGGAACATGACTGGGGACGGGGGGAACTGACTGGGGACGGGGGGAGACTGACTGGGACGGGGGGAGACCTGACGGGGGACGGGGGGGAGACTGACTGGGGACGGGGGAGACTGACTGGGGACGGGGGGAGACTGACCTGGGTGACGGGGGGAGACTGACTGGGGACGGGGGGGAGACTGACTGGGGAACAGGGGGGAGAACTGAACTGGGGTCGGGTGGTCGACGAATGGGGACGGGGGGAGACTGACTGGGGAACGGGGGGAGACTGACTGGGGACGGGGGGAGACTGGCTTGGGACGGGGGGGAGACTGACTGGGACGGGGAGACTGACTGGGGGAAAAAACACGTGGGGGAGACTGACTGGGGACGGGGGAGACTGACTGGGGAACGGGGGGAGACAGACTGGGGACGGGGGGAAGGACTGGGGACGGGGGGAGACTGAACTGGGGACGGGGGGAGACTACTGGGTACGGGGGGCAGGACTGACTGGGACGGGGGGAGACTGACGGGACGGGGGAGACTGACTGGGACGGGGGAGACGGGACGGGGGCGACTGACTAGGGGGGGACGGGGGAGACTGGGGGTAGCGACGGGTAAACTCTCATCTCCTGGAGATATAGGCCTTCCTGTTTCTTCTTGGGCGAATCCCAGGTCCTGGTCGCCTCCCCCACGAACGCACTCTGTGCCCCGCTGATCAACCTCCTCGCACTCCTCCCTCCGTCAGCAGCCCAGGGACTGGAAGTGGAGAGAACGTCCGTCTCTCGGCGTGTGAGCAGACTAGGCCCGCTGGACCCAGTCCTGTGTCAGAGTGATGTATGGTGGTGGAGACAAGGGCAAGAACCCGACAACCACAAGGCCCATGGGACCCAGTCTGTGTCAGAGCGATGGTATGGTGGTGAGACAAGGGCAGGGAACCCGGTACAAACACAACGACAGAGGGACCCAGCTGACAGATACGCCCACTGGTCCTGACTGGGCCTGACTGATCCACAAACGGGGTGACACGGACACTGGCACTGACTGAATGAACCCCATGAACGGGGCGACACTCTGGACACAGACACTGACCTGATGACCACACGGGAGACACTGGACATCTGACTGCTGACCACACGGGTGACACTGACACTGGGCTGATGACCACACGGGGAGACACACTGGACACTGACTGATGACACACGGGGTGACCCTGAACACTGACTGATTGACCACAACCGGTGACACTGACCACCTACGGATACCACACGGGGTGACACTGGACACTGGACACTGACTGATGAACCAACAAGGGTGACACTGGACACTGAATGATGACCACACGGGGTGACTACTGGGCCACTGACTCTGATGACGACCCCACCACACACAGAACCTGATACCGGAACTACGTCTCTTCCTCTGGGGCAGAGGGGCAGGGGACGGTGCCCCCGCTGGGCTTCTCCGGGTTGTTGACTCTTTGTGTCCAGCAGGTCCCAGTACCCTCGGGCCCTGGACAAGATGCAGAATGGGAGAGTGAGAGTGAATCATGAAAAATATGCCACCAGGATGGGCAGAAATGGATGACTTTCAAGCTCCAGAGAAACCTCGACCACTCGCTGACCCTGCTCCCCCAGGACTCCTCCCTCCTTAACCTCTGACCTGGGCAGTCCGATGGGGACCGAGCTTCAGGACTGACCATGGGTCGCAGCGTTCCCATCAAAATCATAATCCCAATTTGATTCCTAGTTTCCAACCCTGTTGGGCTGTTGGTCAACCGGGACCAGGGTCCCAGTCGTGTTCCCTTTCGGTGTCCTGATGGTGTCCAACTGCAGATCTGCAGAGAATTGAGGATGGGGGGGGGGGAAAGGAAAAGCTGGAGAGACGGGAGGTCCCACCAAGGACGCACAAAACATCACCAATATCTGAAGGAGAACGTCCAACCCCAAACAAAACAACCAGGGGCAGAATTAAGGCCATTCGGTGTCGCCCGGTTCGGTTGCCATTCGGCCCATCGGCGGCCTTGATCCAACTGGCATGTCCCCTCTCAAACATCGCATCTCCCCCTTGCATTCATTCTCCCTGTAACCTGTAATGCCTTTACTAATCAGACTATCACCTCTGCCTTTAAAAAAAATATATAAACCCAATGACTTGGCCTTCTCCCAGCACCGGTCTGTGGCAATGAATTTCACAGATTCAAAATCCATCCCTCCCTAAATAAAATTCTTCCTCAAATCCATTCTGAAGCTATGTCCACCCCTTTTTATGCTCAGGATGTGCCCTCTGTTCCTAGACTCTCCTCTAACCAGGAAAACATCTTCCCCCAGCTTCCCCACTTCCACTCTGGCCTGGGCCCTTTCATTATTGGGGTAAGATTCAATGAGATTCCCCCCCCTTCTCCCGCCTTGCCCTTCTAATCTCCCATGACACAGGCCCAGTGCCACAAACACTTATACAAACTGGCCCAGTGCCAGCAAACACTTACAACACTCCTCATCTTCTATCATCCACGGGAATCACTGCTATAAACGTATGGAGCCTCTTTCTCCAATGTCAGCCCATTCCTTCCTCAGATATGGGGCCAAAAAGTGTCCACAATATTAGCCGGCGGGTCTGACCCCGTTCCTTATAAAGCCTCAGCAATATAAAATTTGTTTAACATTCCAGTCCTCTCTAAAAGGTTCCTAACATTGCATTTTTGCATTTCCTTCCTTACTAACGATTCAACCTGCAAGTAATCTATTGGGAATTCCTGCGCATCAGCATTTTCCAAAACCTCCCCAATGTATTATCAGTCTGAAGAAGGGTCTTGACCAAACGTGTTCATTTCCATTCCTTCTCTTCCAGAATGCTCGGCCTGCTGCCTGTCTCCCGTTGAGTTACTCCAAACATTTTTTCTTAAGATTTATATG